>CAJNDV010018102.1:13713-26435 GCA_905221635.1 Symbiodinium sp. CCMP2456 | reverse complement strand
CCTCCTGCTGCTTCATTACGTACTGCTCTTGCTACTAGTCCTGCTCCTGCTGCTGGTGCTGCTCCTCCTGCTCCTACTGCTGCTACTACTACCACCACCACCACCACCACGACGACTACTACTACTACGACTACGACGACTACTACTACTACTACTCCTCCTGCTGATGCTGACGCTGCTATGATGGGCTTGTCGCCACACGACATGCCACAAAGTGGTGCTGGAAACCTGAATATCAAGCAACACTGCAGGCCAAAGCCGTGATCATCATCCAGGCGAGAACTGCGCAGGTAGCCCGCATGTCGGCTACTGTGACGCCAGTATACAAACTTGACAACACTCTGCACAAGCATCCGTCTGTGCCGTGCATGCGCCATCAAGGAGAACACCAAAACAGCAACAGCAACGACCGCGACGACACAAATTGCCAAAACACATCTCGACTACCAAACAATAATTATGCCGCAAATTTACGCCAGCCTCGACCCCAAACCCTGAAACAAAACACACTGGAGCGCAAGCCCTGCATGGAGCACCTGGAAGCTCGCAAGACCGCGTCGTGAGTCCAAATCGCTCACCAGACATGGTCGGCACTGTCTGGAAATCGAATTCTGGAAACACGAATTGTACTGCTGTGGCAGCGGCACAACTTCGGAAGCTGGAAACGACAGGGCACACTTGGAAGAAGAAATGCTCCGAAGAGCCGAGTCGTGTTGAATCGAAACCATCGTGAGCACGGGACCGTGGTGGGAGTGGGCTTGGAGTGCCAAGGTGTCTTCGGTGCCCCGACGGACGCGGCCGGTGCGCGACTGTGGGAAGAACTCGATAATAGTCGAGACTGACAGGGTGCCGAACCGTCGGGTGCAGCGGCAGCATGCACGTCGCCTATAATCGCCTTCACTCTGAACGTAAGAGCCCCTTACTTAGTCTGTGGCGTTGATCATGAAGGGCCCTGGGAGTGCCCTGGGTAACCCGAAGACCTTCAACAGATCCCAGCGGCGCGCAGCGTGCCACCGTTGCCCGGGCAATGGAGCTCGAAGGAGCCGGGAAATGCCACTGTCGGAGCTCCGGCCAGGTCCTGGTGGAGTACACACTTGGATGGTGCAAAGCGCACCTTTGCCGAAGTGGCTAGGAGCTTACAAGTCAGAAGACAAGTTTCACTGCAGACTCCGTATGCATGTGGGTTCAATCGCCGAGGTGCTGCTTGCACTTGATCAATCAACCACTCATGGAAGCTGTCCACAGATTTCTGGACCAGCCATCTCTTCCTCGAGATTCGGGCGCTTTCGAGACTCAAAGCGAGGCTTCAGCAGGCTTCTATTGCAGGAAGAAGTTTGTACAGTTTCAAGTCTTCGACATTCCCCGAGACTCAGCCTAAGTGCACACCGAGGTGCATGGTGGGCAAGCGACCTGTATCGATGTGCGCAAGGTCAGAAATGTTGAAGTTGAGTTTTACCTCAGCCACCAATCGGTCTGCAGATCGCACTTGCTGCAAGCAACTACAACACCCCGAAAGTCCGCAAGGAGCCGTTGGAATGCAGCATCATGTAAGACTGCAATACAAAGCCAGCCATCTCCGAATCGGTTCCCTAAATATAAAGCCCAAAACACTGTAGCCCAAGTGCTGAAACAACAATGTCCCTTTAGAGTGCTCCCGAGCTAGCAAGGTCCTCAAGCCGCTGAGCTGCCGCTCTATTTAAAACAACCTCTAGCGGAAGTACAGTGCACAGCCACCGAGTGAAGCTGCTGCAAGTCTTGAGTTCCACTGCGATGTGTAAGCAACTTCGGGCAGGGTGGGCTTGAGGAACAGGGTAGCAGGGGTTGATCTAGACATAAGTCTCACGAATTGTGCAAATTCGTCCAGGCCTGCAACATCGTCAGCTCCTCAGCATAGATGTCCAAAGTGAAGCCGATGCTCTCCTGAGCTTGCTCTAGAAAAGGAGGAAGGTTGTGAGTCCTGTCGGACCCGCTATGCCACCATCCCTACTTCCTTCATCCGCACCCCGTGCCACAAGATGTTTTGCACTTGTAGTTTGCCCTAGCCCTACAGTCTCGCATTATCCGGATGTGGCCCTCGAAACATCCCATCCCTCCCCTCAAGAGATCGCCAGAGTTCCAGTTCTGGGAGGGCCAGCTCTTGCCGTTGGCTCGCCAATGTGAATGCGCCTGCCAGTTCACAGATCTGAAAGAGCCGTTGCATTTCAGCAGCCTTATGCAAGAACACGTTGAGGCGGGCCCCCTCCCTGCTGCACTTGCGGTGCCTGCTTGCCACGACCAGACATATGTTAACATGTCTACCAACAGAAGTTCCACTTCAGCTGCTCAGCACATCGCCAGTTTTCAGGCCTGATGCCGAAGGCTCGGAAGGAGGGCGCGAGTCGCCGAAGTCTGACATGGCTTCTGCCAGACCCGCTTCAGGAGAACTTGCCAGGGCTGCTCGGGCCACCTGCACCAGCACTGCTAGGCCAAGAGATGCCCGTGTATGTCATAGAGAACCATTGCAGTTCATCGGTTCATTTTTCTCTTGGTACTAATTAGTAGCCTTTGTGGGTCAGGCCTGTGCCCAGCCGGCCCCACCTCACACATGAAACCTGAGTTTCTGTGTCCAAGAAGAGCCGGCGAAACGTAGCGGGGTTTCTTTGTTCATCGCCCTCGAGATCCGATCACATCAAGGTGCTGCGCCACTTTATGCCGGAGACTGAATCTTAACTCGCATCAATATGCCGAAGGATGTAACTGGTTGGCCCAGCTGGTCAGTTCATGCTCTATCCGACTCTATCCTGCCTCTGACCCGTCATCGCGTATACAGGCAAGCCATCGCACGTCAGTGTCGCCGGCTTTAAAGGCACAGGTGTAGATTTGAGCTTGGCGGTCATCCCGAAGCCGGACATGAAAACTCGAGGCCGGACTGCTGCTATCTTTCAGGCTGGGGCAGATCCTGAGTTCAGGAGCTTTCCTTCACAGCAGTCTTTAAGACTTATGCCAGCATAGATCGTGAACAATGATAAACCACGCCGATCACGACCACCAGGACACCCGAGGAGAACACCTAGACCCACCTAGACCACCAGGGGCAAAGGGCAACTGGCAAACCATCAGGAGGCAGGAGACTCCAGGTGGCCCCCGAAAAACCACCGGGAGACCAGCGAGAAAACCACCCAGAGACTACCGATCACACCGCTGACAAAATGCTTCCCTGCTCGTACTGGCGGGATCCAGAAACACCACCATGCCTCCCCGATGTACTGGCGGGATTCAGGACAACGGCCAAAATCCATGTCTCCATGAACTGACAGCATTCCGAGACAAACCTTCCACGCGCGACTCGGGACCTGCTTCCCACCATGCACCGGCAGGATCAAAGGCACCTCACCACCGCAACTTTCGGTAGTTGGCGGAATCTTCGAAGGCGAACCAATTCTTTCTACCCCGAATGTAAGAACCCCCGTGTACCTCAGCAAAAAATTCAAATCCTGCTGATTTCGCAGCATGGAGCGATGGAACATGACGTACCTCCGTAGGGTGCAGAACATCCTGGAAGAGCTAGGTCTCGAAGCAAGCACCTTCGCCTATACCATCATGAACCCGCTAAACCACTGGTGACCTTGGTAGGATCCGAGGGCCTGCATGATCCTACTGTTTTCGGAGACCGAACCCACCGTGCGTTGGGCCGGAAGATGGCAACCCTGTCCTTCAGCAGAAGGCCCTCCACTTCCACCTGGTGGCGGCGAAACTGGCCAAAGCAAAACACAAATCCCTTCAAGTCACTGGCCTTCCTATTGCAGCCTCTGCCAAACCGTAGATTCGAAACTTTGTCAGGCAGTCTCCCACCTCCTTTCCGAGGAGGCCCTCCAGATAGTGGCGGGCATGCCGCCCAGCTTGCATAATCTTGTCATCCTTCAAGACCATTTCTCCATCCGTTATGACAGACATGATGCTTCTGCGGGCTTCGGCCATTGCCAGCTCGTCGCGCAGCGAAGGGTCAGCGACAAGAGGGTCGGAGTTCAGCTGGAGGGCACCGCTGATCGTGTTGAGCAGCAACAGAAGGCCCAGCATCAGCAACACATCTGCCCAAATGGTATTCAGAAACAGATCCTTAATCACTGACAATATCACTGACTACGGGGCTTCGGGTAGGTGCGTACAAACTCAAAACAAGGCACATGAGGACTGCAAAGACGAAGTCCCTTGATGCCTCAACGTGCTGGAGGTCTAAGACGAACTCAAGGGTCCGACAATGTCCGACATCGCAGCCACTAGGGCCCGGGGTTTATGAGGTAGGCATACAGCAAAAGGTGCGCCCAAAGCCCTGCTCAATCTTATGAGGCACCGAATATGGGTTCAAAGGTGGTGGGGTGTGAGGCCTTTACCTTGCACATCCTTGAACCATAAGCCCGAGTCTACAACGCTAGATCTTAGCACCGACTTGACTGCAACAACCCAGCACGACAGAAAAAACCATGAGTCCTAGAACATGGGACCACCAGTTGAGCTCAGCCTATAGATAAAATATGATAAAATGATGCATCTGAGAAGGCTCCGTGCTCGATCCGGACGCCACTGCCAGGAGGAGGGGCACCGTATAGGTGGAGAAAGCCAGAATTGCGGCGCGCCTTGCGGATTCCGGATTTTGAGAGGCCGGCCCTTCGAATCGTAGTCAAAAACCCTTGTGCCGGCTCTGCACCTCCCGTCCCATTCTAGATCCAAACTCCCATAACAATATGCAGGGCCACTGCCCACGAAGCTTGCATGTTGCTTTCACTCATCGACACCATTCGTTCCTCTACTTGATGGCACTAATACCGGACTTGTCAACGATCTATAATCTATAAGTTGACTTTCGCAGCCAAGGCTCTGCACATCGAATAGGAACAATGTCCCGACCAGTTGCAGCAAGAACTTGGCTGCGCAGAATACAAGATGCCGTCGCTACCGCACATGCGAACACAGACTGACTACATGGTCCTGGCATGCAAGGCCTGATGCATGTCTCACATGCAGCTCGACGGCCCGATATGTCTGCACCTGCTGGTTCAGCACAAATCCCGGCAGCGACATGAAGACGACTTGGAAGAAGTATGATACGAAGGCCATCAAGTCCAGCAGTTGCCCTGGGGGGGGGGGGGGGGGGGTGAAAAGGAAACGCCTCCCTCCAGTAACAATAATAAACATCTGTAACCTCCGCGAAAAATCGTGTGAAAGTTCTCATCGCGACGAGCACAGCTGGCTGTGCCTAGTATGTGTTCAACCCGCATCCAGTTTGTGGCAGCCAGGTCTCCTGTAGATTCGCCAGCCATTTCGGCTGCAAAGAAGAACGTGACCTGAAGGCGGTCAGGTGACAGGCCAGGGCCAGGGATTGGCGTGTGAAATGGCTCTCAGTACGAGGAGCCTGGGCAGCTATTGCCACCCAAAAGGACGAATCGAGCAGAAATGGTGGCCCATCCTCCAGGGGTAGTGTAGCACTCTAGGGTGATGTTCTCACAGACCAAAACGGGCTTACTGGTCGATGATCTCCGGAGTCGTCTGTTCATGTAGGGCAGGGACGCAACAAGCTGCAAAGCACACGAAACCCAACTTAGCAGCTAGTAACAACGTCAGCAGCAGCAACCGCAGTGGGCAGGTATCAATCATACCTCCGAGGTGGCAGCAATGAAAGCACGGTATAAAAAGTGGGGGGACTCGGTACAAAGCAACTGCGCCTTGCTCTCAGGCAATTTTGGTCCTTCAAGACGGACGCGCACAGCATGCCAAGAGTTGCTAGGAGACTCAAATGAGGCATCAGCACATGGATCATAACCTGATCAAGCTGCCAGCTTCAAGCACGTCTGCCGGAGAACTCATGCGATCAGAGCACCATATGCAGTAGCCGTTCACCGTCTAAGGCGACAGAAAGCCAGTTTTTCCAGGTTCAAGTCTCTTCGTGCTCTTGATGGAATGCGGCAGTGTGCATCCCATGACGAAGGCCGCCCTCGAAGACAACAGCAAGTACTACGTTACTACACTCCGAACAGTACGAGTATCGTTTAGAAAGCCTACTTGCGCCCGTTATGCTCTCACCCAGGCAGTGAGCCCTCCTCCGTGAATTCCAACCTGCCGACCGTCCTCCTCTCTAACTCTGGTGTCGAAAGATGTCATTTGCAGCACGCTCGCGAGTCATCTGCGATTGGCGACTGAATATCCCCCAACCAAAGTGCAACCACGTCACGTGTCCCAAAGCACGACGGAACTGCTCCTGTCCGGTGTTCAGAATTGTAGCCACGACTGGGGGTGGTTGAGGTGTGCAGGACTCTTTACATCTGCGGTACAGTCTGTGGTACACCCGCTGAAGAACAAGCTTGGGTCATGCGTGGGAAGTTTCATCCGGACTTTGATCCTGACCCCCCTGCTGGCATGGCTCTGACACAACACCTGCGTCTCTAGGATCAGTTGTATCACTGAGCTTCAAAGAGCGCTGTAGTACAAGCTTGCAGTTTTAAACTCTCCGAGAGCACTGTAGCGGTAAGAAAACTGGTTCCAGGCCTCTGGCTGTAATTCACAAACCAACAGAACTTCACTTACAAATCCTCAGATACATTCAGGTGCCGAAAAGTCTTTACATGCAGCAGGCGGCCGGAAACGCCCCGAAAAATCTTTGACACCTTTGACTTCAGCATATGAGGTGCTATCAGATACTATCTTTTTTTAAGGAGGGCTGCAGTGCACATCGAATACAATCTAAAGCATGGATTACCTGCCATGGAATCACTCAACAGATTCGAGGTCACAGAGATTTAGATGTTGCCGAACTCTCATCGAGATCACGTGCGTGAAGAGTACCTGTTATTTTGCAACAAGCAAAATCATAGCTCACAAGGCGAGAGCAGAAGGCCAGGAGAAGAAGTCCGTGGAATTACTGTTCGTTGAGCCACTTAGCAAACCATGTGGGAGACCCAGCTGCATGGAACATGTCTCCACGACGTGCAAGTTTCTGCTTCTAGATGGTGCTAGTCTTACTGCGAGCCAGTCCGACCTTGCCGGTGAGGTGCTTGGGACCTGGAGTCTTCCCGTGTGCCTCAGCGCCAACGGCCAACAAACGAGGATAATGGACGAACGAAGATCTCCACGGTGCAATGCTCCTGTGCGTTCGTGTGCGTGTGTCTACGGCCAAGAGCCAACACTCTACGGACCCGCACAAACCAAACTCAAGTCAATAGCGAGGTCACTCGCTTTCAAAAGCACTCGAGGCTTGAAGTGTCGAGGACGGTCTACCGCTTCATGCCTCGAGCAAGTGATTGCTGCTGCCTTGTCGCATCAAGCGGGATCTGGTGATTTAGCAGCATCGAAGCAGAGCCGCCTTCCAGGTGAGACTGATGTTGGGTCTGACTTCCGCTTGTTCAGGGGTTTCCTTCGTTCGCGTGATGCTTTGACACCTTCCACGACGAGAAAGGCCAGAGCAGCGGTTGTTCTCATAGCCAGGTCAACTGATCAGCTGGATCAGTCGCATAACGGCTGAGCCCCCACACGAGGAACATCAAGATTTATCCGACTTGCCTCACAGAAGGCTTTCGCAGAAGACAGCTCAACAGGTGTAAAGTATGTGCAACCGTCAAAATTTCTCGCACTCACTACAGGCTGAACACGGTAGCAACAAAAGAGGTCTCTGAAAAGCCTGGAAAGCTAATCCTTTACTTCCACGCTGTAAACTCCTTTTAGGCCCAGGCCCAACGCCATGATGTATCAAACCGATGCATGACAAACGTGCAAAGCGACGAGGCATCCATGGCTGCTGTGAGCTTCCTAGAACCAGCACGCCGTGAACAACGCAAGTCTTCACGACGACATGATTTACGCAATCGGGCTGAATAGTAGCTACTCAGAGGGACATGTCATAATCACGACTGGCTCGCATTGAATGTGCCATCGGGGGCCTTCAGGTAAGGGGGTCCAGGATTAATCACGGGTGGAGATTTTCTTAGGGGGGGGGTAGGTTGGCTGGAGGCCGAAGTCTTTACATACAGGTGGGCCTCGAAGCAAGATACAACGGAAAGCCGAACACGCTTCCGCAACATACGGTATTGACATGAATTAGATTCAGATTAGATTTGATGAGAGCTATCATAGAGAATTGTACCATTCTATCTTATATCGATAGTGTGTTGAAGTTTTTCTGCATGGTTTATATCAATGGTAAATTCAGTTTTGCTCATACTGCAAAATACGTTGCAAATTAGGTTAATGCTAAATCAGAAAGACTAGTATTGCTATTTGTTTATATATGAATACTATATCAAGATTATGCAGAACTTATGCAGCTAACCTTTTAGTTGTCAACTATTATTGCTTACGGCTATTATCTTACATTAAAAGTTGTGATATCAGTTTCTATTCTACTATGGTATGGGATAGTATATGACACCATACAACCTTATAGCATAATATATACAGCATATGGAATACTATCTGATATAACAGTAAGCTAAGTTGCAACATATTCTGCAGTATGAGCAAAACAGGGATTTACCATGGAGATAGAGTTTGTATAACCTCAACATACCATATTGTGCCAATATACGATAGAATAGCGTGTTCGGCTTTCCACCTGTATATTGCTTCGAAGCCCACTCGTACGTAAAGACATGGACCTCCAGCCAGGCCATCCCCCAGCTCGCCGCAGCCCCCTGCATCTCCACCCGGCTAAAAAAATGGTCAAACAAAACAATACCCCCCCGCCCATCCATCACCTGTCGCAACAATCGCCTCACCGCTTAACTACTTTTCCTCACCACAGTCACAGTGCTTTTTGCGCTGGTGGTGTAAACACCCTTGGACATGCAAGGAGAGTTATCGGGGAGATCTTTGTCAGCCAGCTGCGCTGGATGTTGACAGTTGAGAGTTTGGGCAGAGACCCGTGATGCATATCTTACAGTAGTGACCGTAGTGACCCAGAAGCTCGCAGCCTAGTAGGGCAATGGCCGCGACAGCCGCCGTCAGGGTCGCGCCCAACATCAAATGCTGCAAAGGGTACTCTATGACAAAACTCTGTTCCTGCGAAGGAACAGGGCATGAGCTGCGAACGTAGGTGCTACTGTGGTGCTGGTTAATTTTTCGCCCGTGATGGATGTATACAAGGCTGTGGGGCCAAAAAGTTGCTTCGCTGGGTACAGCGCAACGCCCAGCTTGAGAGTCTGCCTAGGAGAATGTTGAAAGCACAGCATGTAGACAACATTGATCATGCCGACACCTACACCGACCCCTGATGTGCGTCAGCATCGCGACATAGAGGAATAAACTATTTACGTGCTTTCTGGATCACGGCTTGCGCGGTGAAGGCTTTATGCCGGGGCCCTGGCGCTTCAGGTCCAGCAAGGCTTCGGAAATCGGCGCTAGCCTGGCCTCGGCGAACTCTTGGAAGCTCTGAGGCTTGTTGCTGGTTCACGGGAGTTCGAATATCCCTGACCTGACGGTCACTGGTTATGTCCACGCTGGCAAACACTCACCATCACACACTTGCAGCTGTCAACTTGTGTGTCTACGGACGGCTGACCGGGCTTTCCAGCAACGGTAGAAGGCGCTATCCGATCCATTCGGCAAGGACGGCACAAGAGCAACTCGGATGATCATGACATGCGCGTCAATCTGGTACGGCATTGCATTTTTGCCTCCGGCCTCGCAATAACACTGCCCACGCTGCAGGTTTGCTTTGGGATTCTTTGGGGAGGAATGTTGCTGACACATAATTTTGGAATTCTTGGGCTCGTTGCCAGGCTAATGACTTGTTCCCTGGCCGCCCCCTGCTACTTCCCGAAGAAAGACTTCGAAACATGGATTTCGTACAAGGTCCCCCCAAAATGAAGCACGACATCATGCTCCACCATACCAATCCACAGCCTGTTTTGGGCGACCGTTGTGCATTTCAGTCGGTACAGCACATGGAAGCCGAACACACGCAGACACGCAAATACGCACACACGTGCACGCACCTCGTGCTCCCTCACGGAGATTCGGTGGCATGAGATGTTTGGCAAGCAGGAACACAACTTCGTGGTTGAATCACTATCGGGACGAGGTGGTCGGCTTTGAGAAGCGGGCGGGCTTGTAGCATCTTGCGAACATAATTAGATCAAGGGCCAGTGCGGGGGGTCCTGGATGAGCGATCGTGTGTCGGTTTTGCGTAGGATTTCGCCAGGTGACCGTTGCCATGATTTAAGGGAGATTTCAACAAAGGTCTCGGCAATCCTTGGAAAGGAGAGCAGAAACAGACAGTCTGCAGCTGGGGAGGTGGCATCCATCAAGCCTGGCCTTCAAAGCGGGGCAGCTTAGTTTAACCGGTTCTGATAGCAAGTCATGGCCAAAGCACTTCGTGTGACGCAAGGCTGCAAGGGTTTTGTGGGAGGGGGGGTGCAAGTCGCAAGTCGCAAGGCCCCGATCCAGAACTGAGAATCCCGGCACCCGCCGCGACAGCTGCTCCTGGACACCGGCAAAGATGCCAGAGGGTAAGACATGTGGCAATGCCAGAGTTGCCAGATTCAGCTAAGGCTCGTCCACCTGTAGACCAACCCAAGCGCGAAGCCTCGCTATGCGTCTGGCACGGACACGTGTGGCAAAAGTCCGTGTCTGCAAACTTAACAGCCTACAGAGCACTGCCCACGCTCTCACAAGCTCCAAGCTGGTGGGAGCTGCTGCGGATGGGCTTGACACTCCCACTCGCGGTTGGTTTTCATGCGCTTAGCTTCGTAGTCGTGGGGGACCCTGAGTGTACCCCGAAACCGCGACCACAAGTTTCAGGCTACAGGCCCTGAAGCCCCAGAGTGCTGAACTGCTGCGAAGGCCTGATCGCAGGTCTAGTGCTGCAGATCCTTGAACTTGGTAGTTCAACCCATAGTTACCATAGTTGACGTATCCCTGGCCCAAGATGGGGACAATGAAGTTCCCGGCTAGATCCGAGGGCAGTGCTGTGCTCCATAAGTTGCCCACTCGCCCATCTGAGCCTTCCCAACAGGTCTCCTCTCAGTCCCTTTCAGTGCCTCACTGAAGGAGGATTGCTTGAATTCCGCGGACAGACATGTTGAGCCTTCAACTCAAACCCAGATTCCACCTATTCCGCCTGTAAGGCTCGCCTCCACAGCCGTCCGATCAACGCCCAGGCCCGCATCGTCCCTGACAGCTCAGTTTCAGCATCATCTACACAGCTCCGCCAGCACAAAGTCTGTGACTTCGTCATGCAGGCCTAGGATGCACGCTAAACATGCAGAGTAGCCCGAACAGTCAGATCTGGATGTCCGAGTCCAAGTTCCGGTTTTGAATAGCAGCTGTAAAACTTCTGGGGCATCTGCATACCCTTAGCACACAAGGCAGAGTGTCTGCAGCACCTGCTTTGTTTCGAGTTCGACGGAGTGAGTCGGGGCGGCTCCATCGCCGCGCAACCTTCTGTGCTTCTACCGTCCGCGACACAACATCAGATACAATAAGGGTCTATAAGGTCTATATATGACTTCAGTTTCTGCTAGCCCGAGGCCAGGCTCCCAGCTTCTGAGGTTGGAGTTTGGTGTGCTGATACACTGCAGAAACGGCCTCCTTGACAGAGTCTATTTTCTGTTGGGACTCAATCTTGGGCAGAATGGCTGCGGCTATTGAGTTCTGAGATTCGTGTACGTCGGCACTCAAGGCCCAAAGCTCACTAGCTCGCTGTTTACCTTCAGTCCCTTCCTCTGAAGATTCGGTACATGCCTCCGTGTCCGACGGAGAGAACGGTCTTCCACGTGCAAACTCGATATGTACACTCGGAAAAGACTCTGATGGCCTCCTGCGCTGCACTCAGCGCAAAAGGGATTCAGAGATTTTGACGAGAAGGCTTGCCCGGCTCTGGTTTGCGAAACCATACCTGCCATCACGCCAGTTGCTTCTCCGTGTGTCGTGTCCTCAATGGGCCTGTTGCGATTTACTACACAGCACCACACGCACCCCATGTCGGGGAGCGCAAAAGACGCGCGAGAAACGTACCGGAAGCCTCGTCCAAGTCATCTGCCCCCCGCCTTAGAGGTTTTTTGGCTGAAACTTAAAATTGCTTCAGGGGTGGCCTTAACTTTGCTTCTTCCTGCAGCGTGGGCGGACCACAGGCAAAAGACTTAACTCACCCTCGGCTACGAGGCGGACATCCGAAGGACTCAAATTGAACCGTGAAACTGCAAATATCTACGAGTAACAAGAATGCCAAGTCCATTTTCACCGGGTAGAGTTGTTGTTCCGTTCCTTTTTTGGTTTGCTAGTTTTTTTGCTGTTTCGTCGGGGTGTGGGGGGACGGGAGGACGCAGGCCGACTTTGCAAAGTTGCAGCAAACACAAGGCTTGTGTCATGGGTTCTGAAAGGGCTGAGATGGGTTCTGTTCTTCCATGGCGCGATGCTCCTTCAAGCCAGCTTGCACGGTTAAGAAGCGTGGGGTTGGGGGGGCGCAGCCTCCCCCGATTTGCAAAAACCTGGACCATGCCTGTGCCAAAAGGCTTTGAAAGGTTCCATAAGCGCTGTGTATTTGACTTTTTTACTGGCGGGATGTTCTTGGAAGTAAGCTTGCACGGCTTAATAAACGGGGGGATGGGCGGGCATGGCGGGCCTCTCGGTTCATCATAGACTTTAAACGCGCCCCCTCCGCCCCCTCGCTTCCGGCTCATCAGATGTCTTTAAACACGCCTCCTCATTTGGCGAGTCCGGTTCGTCAGAAAAAAAAGATATACATATATATATATATA
>CAJNDV010018091.1:53611-69042 GCA_905221635.1 Symbiodinium sp. CCMP2456 | reverse complement strand
TAAACCCAGGGTTTAGGGCTTTGTAGTAAAAGGGTTTGGGGGTTTAGAGCCTGGGGCTGTGGGTTTAGGGTTTCTGGGTTGAGGGTTGAGGGTTTAGGGTTTAGGGTTTAGGGTTTAGGGGTGGGTTGAGGGCAAGTTGAGGGCTTAGCGTTAGGACTTCCCCGCGGCGCCCGAAAATGACAAAGTCAGGGCAACGAGGACATTTCAAGGTTACAGTAGACGTGTAGCAAAATGTAGCACCGCCCAAACACTCTTAAGGCTGAAACCTGCAAAGCCCTTACAAAACCCTCATAAAAACCCTCGAACTAACTCTCTAACTCTTGCCTGGACAAGTAAACCACCCTAAACCTTAAACCCTANNTAAACCCTAAACCCTTGACCTTAAACCCTGAACCCACAACCCCAACTTTTTCAGAGCTGAGCCGCGGCCACGTAAGGCACGGCGTTTGGGGTACCGCAGGCGGCCAGAAGCGCGCGGCGTGCGGAGTCTCCCGACTTCTGCTGTGCAGTCAACGCCTGTTTTGCGGCTTTGAAGTGTGTTTGGGGGTTTCGAAGTGTGTGTTTAGGGCTGTTAAAGGTGTTGTTACAGGTGTGTGTTTGTGCGTGGTGGGTCTAGGGCGTCTAAGGGTGTGTAGGGAATTGCTCGTGTTTCGCACGTTTTAAGGGGTCTCTTACGAGCGTTTACAGGGGTTGCTCAAGGCTTTCTGGTCTTTTGAGGAAACCCTAAACCTTAAACCCCAAACCCAGGTTCAGGTTTCGATTTCTGCCTTGCCAACAGAGCCTAAGTTTTGGGGAACTCGGGGCCGTACTTCGAGCCCGAAGCCCTAAGCCGTGGTTTGAGGGCTTTTTGGCTTTAAGGGTTTAGGGTTTAGGGTTTACCCCAAACCCTAAGCCCTAAACCCTAGGGTTGAAAGTTTGGTGGGTTTGGTGGGTTGAGGGTTTAGGGTTTAGGGTTTAGGCTTAAGGGCTTTAGGGTTTAAGGGTTTAGGGGTTTAGGGGTTTAGGGGTTTTGGGGTTTAGGGGTTTAGGGGTTTAGGGTTTAGGCTTCCAAACCAAATCATGTCGATTAGGTTTTAGGGTTTAGGGTTTAGGGTTCACGGGTTCGGGATGTCTACAGTGTTGGGGCATGGGGTCTCCGTGCATTCTGAGACGTCCATCGTCGCCATGACCATCCTGATCACCATCAGCTCCGGAGTCATCATACCTAAACCCTAAACCCATGACAGTCACCATGATCAGATCATCGTCCGGACTGAAACCGCCGCTACCGGCCGCATCATCGCCTTCACCATCCCACTCTTTGGGCTCTTCTTCATAATGTAGGGGCCTTGATAATTACAATTTGTGGTATATTATGCTATATTTACTAACCTCCTCCATCGTCACCAAAATCGGCATCAGTGTGCCCCACCACAAAGCCTGCTACTATCAGCACAACCGCAGTAGTTGGACAGTTTCTGGCTACTGTGAATACATTTCGTGCGAGCGAACCGGTCTGTCGATTGTTCAATCTGCGGTGTGGTGATTACCCTTAAAGGCTCTGGTGTGGACTGTATCGTACTACAGTGACTGGAATCCTGCTTGCTAGGTGTTGATAGCCTTGGATGCCATTGTTCTATGCAAGCCTGTGTTGCAATAACCCAGGTTGGCTGAGTGCCATTCCAACGGATGTGTTCCTACATTATGCGGGGCTGTTCGCGCATCCGCACCTGCCACTGTCTCGTGTTTGTGCATTGTGTTGCATTTTGTGCGTTGCCATGCTGCACGATACTGCTAGATTATGCCGCTTCTGTTCGTGTATGTTAGTCTCTTGCTATACCGCAGGCAACCATGAACAGTTGCATCCTTGGTTGAGAAGCCTTGACGACATTCTTCGACCCCCAAAATCCCAAAGCTTTTCCCCAAAACCCCCAAAAACAACTAAAACCCTAAACCCCGAAAACCCCAAAAAGCTCTAAAACCCTAAAACCCTAAAACCCTTAACCCCGACAACCCCAAAAAACTCTGAAACCCTGAATCCCGAAAACACCGACAACCCCAAAAAACTCTGAAACCCTAATTCCCGAAAACCCCAAAAGCCTAAAAACCTCTAAAACCCTGAATCCCGAAAACCGCAAAAGGACAAAACCGCTAAAACCCTAAATCCCGAAAACCCCAAAACACTCAAGACCTCTCAAACCCTAAACCCCGACAACCCCCAAAGCCCAAAAACCTCCAAAACCCCTAAAATTCCGAAAACCCCAAAAGAGCAAAAAAAACTCTAAAACCCCGACCACTCCGAAAACCCCCAAAACCCCCCGCCCCCTTCATGCGCCTCGGCCATGAGCTGCAGGGCCTCGAGTCTGCCTCCCGACACCTGCGTTTAGGCTTTTAGGGTTTTAGGGTTTCTGTTTTAGGGTTTAGGGTTTAGGGTTTAGGTTTCAGGGTTTAGGGTTTAGGGTTTAGGGTTTAGGGTTTAAGGGTTTGGTTTATGGTTTAAGGCTTTCGGGGTTTAGGTTTATTGATGATTTTTGGGTGTTGGGTTCAGGGTTTAAGGGCGTCTTCTCCTCCTTTGTCCCGCAAAGGCACACTTTGGGTTTTAGCGTTTGGGTTGAAAGTTTAGGGGTCTAAGCATGCAATATTCATAATATGGGTAGCTCTCTGAATTAGGGTCCCTTTTGGGGTCCTCTGTATACGGGTGCCGTACTATATTGGGGACCCGAAAAGGGACCCCCAGTTGGAGAACTGCGCATGTTACAGGCCTCAGCAACCAGAATACGGTTTAGGGTTTAGGGTTTAGGGTTTAGGGTTTAGGGTTTAGGGTTTAGGTTGATGATACAAATCCTGCATTACCCATAATAAGGAACATACCATAATTCCCATAGTTTAGGGTCCCTAAGGTACTGCAGGACCTAGATCATCAACAGTAGGTGCTCTACACCGTGGCACTCTCAACAGATTTCCTATACCGCGGTGCTTCCGCGGTTCGATAGGGTTAGGAGTTTAAGGCTTAGGGTTTAGGGTTTAGGGTTTAGGGTTTAGGGTTTAGGGTTTAGGGTTTAGGGTTTAGGGTTAGGGCTTAGGGTTTAGGTTTAGGGTTTAGGGTTTAGGGTTTAGGGTTAGGGTTTAGGGCTTAGGGTTTAGTAAAGATGCCGTATACAGGTATCCATAGGCTCTTGTAAGGTTCGGTCTACAGGGTTTGATCAGGAGGAAAGTTACTGGTTTAAAACATCAGCCTGTGAAGTTAGAATACGGCTCTCAGAGGCTTTACTGTGCAGGGATAGGCAGCAAAACAGGGCCTTGGCATACGCCTGGCTGTGCTCATTCAGATTCATACTGTGCAAGATCTGTACATTTGAGATTTTTATACTGGCCGCAGAAGTTTTCGGGTATGAGTGTTCTTGTAAAGTCCAAGTCGCGAATAAGGCACATGTCAGCTTCCGTTTCTGTTTCCGTTGTTCCGTTTGGCCACGGTCTTCCAGTCTCGCTGTCGTTCCGTCTTCCGTTTGTCTTTCAGTCCCATGGAAGCGTCAGGTGCCATCGTCAATGTTGCTTCCATTCAGCTTTCCGTTTCTCCCTAAACCCTAAACCCTAAACCCCTCCTTGTCGTGATTCCGGCTTCTGCGCTGGCTTCAACGCGACACCGAAACCCAAACGAAAAGGCTTCAAGCCACCGTAACGAAAACGGAACCGGAACCGGAAACGGAAGCCCCCCAAGAGGCTGAAAATTCTCGTGTGTTCCATGTGTGTTTCCGGGTTTGGGCGGGGGGGGGGTGCCCGGGTGTTCCGGTCCGGGTTCCGTTGGCTTTTGTTTTCTCTCTCTGCCTCGCTCCCTTCCGTTCCGGGTTCCGTTTGCAGCTTTTTGCTCATGGCGACAAACGGAAGCCGAAACGCCCGTAGGAGTGGAAAGCAGTAAACTGATGGGGAAGGAAAAGCCCTGACGGAACCCGAAACGGCAAGAAACAAGGACAGGAACGGAAAGATCTTTGGGTCACTGTTGCCGGAAGTGGATGCTACAAGAATGTCTACCTTGGCTGCGGGTAGGGTGCTTTGAACCTCTTCGAACCTGAATCAAATCTGAATCCAAGCATTCCAGAGATTTCCGCATCCATCATCCAACTTTCTTTGATTGTCCCAATTGAAGGAGCTGTTCTCAGTCAAGGAATATCTCTTAGATCTCTTAGGTGACTCCCCAATCAGGAACCCCTCTTTAAAAGATGTCGGAGTCTCATGTAAGGGCTTCGATTATTGGCATAGGGTTCTGGGGGTATGTCGTAGTATAATTGCTGCATAGTTACAGTGAGAAATCTCAGGGACTGAAATATGTTGCAACTACAACCCTAAACCCTAAACCCAAACCCCTAAACCCTAAACCCTAAACCCTGAACCCCGGAACCCTAAACCCTGAACCCTGAACCCTAAACCCTAAACCCCTAAACCCTAAACCCTAAACGCTAGACCCTAAACCCTAGACCCTAAACCCTAAACCCTAAAGCCCCATAGTATGCACCCTCCCCACCTCCGCCGCCGGCGCTTGCAGCACCGCGCTCAAGGGGCACTCTCCGCCTGGGTGGCGCGGGTGGCCGCCCGGCGCCTGGGCGTATTGTCCGTATACTACAGCAAGTTGTATTGTAGATCATAGTATATTAAAGTATATTCTAGTATATTAAAGTATATTCTAGTATATTCTAGTATATTATAGTATATTCTAGTATATTCTAGTATATTCTAGTATATCATAGTGTATTATAGTATATTATACCGATATTATAGGATCGGAACCTCGCTTGAGCTTCTGTCAGTGCTGCTGAGTTTCTGCCAACACCACCAATACTGCTGCTACTTAGGGTTTAGGGTTTAGGGTTTAGGGTTTCGGGTTTAGGGTTTAGGGTTTAGGGTTTAGGGTGCGACCACGGCTACACCCAAACGAACTTCGCAGAATCCTATGTCCCTGGATTTGGGCCTGGTTCTCCCTAGTACTGGCTGCACCTCGCACGAACAATGCTGTGGTGTCGTAGACCAGGAGATTCCTCTAAAGATGAGGCCCTTACCATATTAATCTAGTAAAATATGGTTGATTCTGGTATGTATGTATGTACGTACGTATCTATGTCTGTACGTATGTATGTGTGCATGGAGTTACGTATGTATGTGTCTATCCATCTATCGATCTACCTACCTTCTGTTTATCTACGCATCTATTGTTCTATCTATCTATGTATCTATGCATGTTCGTGTGTATGTATGTCTGTATGCATGCATGTATGCATGTATGTATGTATGTATGTATGTATGTATGTATGTATGTATGTATGTAATGGTGTACTATAGCACATTATTACAGCATATTATAAGACAATATCGTATTGTATAGTATATTACACTCTATCACCGTATTATCAAAATATATTCTAGTATATTTCATCTATTATATCATTTTATTAAAGGTATATCGAAATAGAATATAGAATATAGTATAGTATAATACAGTATGTTATAGTATGTTACCTAAAACCCTAAACCCTAAACCCTAAACCCTAAACCCTAAACCCATAGTATGTTATAGTATGTTACCGACTCGGCACCTGCTGCTGCGCTTCTGGCCGCATAGCCGCAAGCGGCGAGGCGCGCAGCTCCAGCAGCCGCCTGACAGAGGCCACGTCGCCGTGCCGCGCGGCCCAGAAGAGCCTTCTTAGGGTTTAGGGTTTAGGGTTTAGGGTTTAGGGTTTAGAGGTTCTCTTAAGGGGCTTTATACAAGGGTGGCTATAAGGGCCTTCATAAGTAGATTAGAGCAAGGATTTGGGGTATATGCCAGTATGACAATTATCCGGAACTTTAAGGAATAGTATACTGAATCAGCTAGGGGCGGGGTGGTGCCACGGCAGAAGATGCGGTCGGCTTCGGCGCGCATCTCCAACAGGAGGGCCACTGCGCCGGGCTGATGCCGCTTCGCCTGGGCTCTTTTTCAGGAACTCACTTCAGGGTTTAGGGTTTAGGGTTTAGAGTTCTTTCCGTTGCCAAAATAAGGCAGGGATTGTATTAACCGCGCATACGCACATACATGCATAGACAGTCGTTTACATGCATACACGATGCAGATACGCATGCGAGTATACATGTACACCATCACGGCAACTTAAGCTCATGTCCTCAACACAAGCACGGTCGCCGCCCGCCACAAGGGAGGCTCCTTGCCCCCGTTGAGCAGCTTGGCCAGCACCCTGGGCTCGGTCGTCCGCTCGATGCGAGCTGCGGTGCAGGCCAAAAAGCTGCAGTAGCCATGCCTGGGCTTGCAGGTTTCGGGTTTCGGGTTTAGGGTTTAGGGTTTAGGGTTTAGGGAAGTTTCCTGCTTCAGCTCATACAAGACCGTGATTCCTCAAACCGAGAACACACTGTGCTAAGATCAACAGACTTGACAACTTGAGAACATGCTACACTCACTAAGATCAAAAAAAAACTTCAGAAGATGATCCCTAAACCCTAAACCCTAAACCCTAAAACCCTAAACCCTAAAACCCTAAACCCTAAACCCTAAAACCCTAAAAGTCTACCACAAGAGCGGCCCAAAGGCCCGGCTGCCCAGGCGAAGGTCTCCTGCACAAACTTCGGCTCCTGCGAGCGTCCCTGGTCCAGGCGCAAGAAGAGCTTCCCGCCTTAGCGAGGGTTTAGGGTTTAGGGTTTAGGGGGTTAGGGGGGTTTAGGGGGTTTAGGGTTTAGGGTTTCGGGTTTAGGGGGTTTAGGGTTTAGGGTTTTTAGGGGTTTAGGGATAGACTCGAGGCTTTGCATTGAGGCTTTAGGCCTCTGGAAACCCTCTAAAACCTAAGCCCTACACCCCAAACCCAAACCCTAAACCCCAAAGCCCTACACCCCAAACCGAAACCCTTGACCCCCTAAACCCCTAAATCCCAAGCACTGAGCTTCCTGCGACAGCCGCTTCCCGCTTTTTGCAGGCTGCTGGGAATCTCGGGGCCAAACCTGCCAGCTCGGGGAGGTTCGTTTGGGGATTCGGGTTTAGGGTTGGGGTTCTAGGGTCCCTTTTAGGGCTCCTTTATGAAAATTAGGGATCTATAAGGGTTCTGGGTTCGGGTTTAGGGTTTAAGGATCTAGGGTTGGGGGTTCAGGGCTTAAGAGTTTAAGGGTTTAAGGGTTAAGGGTTCAAGAGTTTAGGGTTGAAGGGTTTACGGGTTTAGGGCTTAACGGTTTAAGGGTTCAAGGGTTTTAGGGTTTAGGGTTTGCCGTGGAATAGCGCTTAGGCACTAGTGTCTTGCGATAAGGTTGTGACCGGCATGTTGGAAAGTGGGCAGGAACTGTAATGATGATCAGGAACCCGCAAAATACTGTTGAAAGGATTTAGACCATCAACTGTAGTATATGTGACTATGGAGGCCCCTATTATTGTGGAGAAATCTTGTGGCGCGGATCGAGGCTGTACGTTACGGCTCAGGCTCTTGGCTTGTGGGCTCCGTCTTGCCGCTCTTGGGGTTCAGGGTTCAGGGTTTAGGGGTTTAGGGCTCTGGGGCTTTAGGGTTTCAGGTTTTAGGGTGGTATGGGGTTTAGAGCTTAAGGGGTTTAGGGCCTGGGGCTCAGCCTTCGGAGTTTTGTCGAGGGTTTAAGGCTTAGGGCTTGTCTGCAGGAACACAATAGACAAGCACACGGTGATGACGGGCCTTATACAACAAATGTGCCTTGTCTGTCGGTCGATGGACAGATGAGTAGCAAGGTATATGAAGCACAACACGTGACAATCGTGTGCAATAGCAGATGCATGCAAAAACTGTCCAGAAGACCGCCAGGCAAACAGAAGAATTGCTCACCATCACAATGTTGACCAGTCATAAACTCAAAGGTCAACAGCGTTTAGGGTTTAATGGCCGGTGTCGCAGCCGGGAATACTGCAAATACTTGCAGCTCGCCGTGCGCAAAAATGAGCTGACGTAGACGGCTCCTGGCCCATTGTAAAGGTTCCGAAAATTTGGGGTCTGCTGCTGACGAGTCCTCACAACGAGCACCACTACTTAGGATCTCAAGCGTCCCGGTCTGGTTTCGGAAGTTCCCCTTAACCACCAACCCGAAATCGATTTGTCAGAAAATCCAAGCGACATCTGCGCGAACAGCCGCTGTGCCGCCGTGTTGGCAGCAGCGAGGACACCCCGACCGGCTTGCGCAAAGGACAGCGCCGTGGGGGCAGGGCAGTGCCTGGGCATGGATGTCAAAGAATGCGTAGGGTCGCGGCAGCAAGTACAGGTTCAACCCTAAACCCTAAACCCTGAACCCAAAAAGCACTTGAGATGCAATCTTTGATGGGCTGTCTAGGGATCTCGAGATTCTGTGGTGCCTCAAGACTTGGGGCAGTCCTCAAACCCCAAAACTCTGTACGTCATAAAACCAGCAACCTGTTGTCCTTCGGCAAAGAAACTCTGAGATCCTGAAAGCCCCGCAAACCCTAACATAGGAGCCTAAGTCAATACCCACATTATCTTGGGGGGTTCCTTGTTATACTTACAGTGTAAGGCCCCAAAACCCTATTCTAATAATTAAGGCCCCTACATGAAACCCTTAAACCCTGAACCTTGAAACCCTTGAGATCCCGGTGTATAACAGGAAGCAGACATCTCTTCTGCCGACGAGTCTAGGGTCTCAAAACCTGACAACAGCAAACCCTGACAGCTCCGATAAAGATTCAATCGTGTTGCAATCGAAACACCTCCAAACCTTAGTCTAATTAACATGGTTCTTAAGGGCGAGTTACAATTACCACATACCTCCAGACCCTCTTCTACTTATCAACGTCCCCATATGAGGGCCTGGCTTCTGGAGCCCGCAGGAGTTTTACAGGGTTACCCTAAACCCTAAAACTGAAACCCCCAAACCTAAACGGTTTAGGGTTTCGGGTTCAGGGCATAAACTGCAACCCCAAGACCCTAAACCCTAAGTGAAGAGCTTGCTGAGTTCTGATAGAGCTTTTGAAGGCTCCAGGGGCAGGGAACTTCGGCCCAATGGTAGGCATACCCCTAAACCCTAAACCCTAAACCCTAAAATGTTCGAGACTTGTCCAGTAGCCCAAGTCTCGATCACGCGCTTCCGGACTCTCTTCTCGTAACCGGTTTAGGGTTTAAGGTTTGGGTACCTTCTTTCCTGCTGTTCTGTCTCGCAGAGGTGCTGGGTTAGACTAGGGTTTTGAGGTGTCTTCACGCATCTTTACAGGAAGGAACCCCCCTAAACTAGCTTTAAGCAGCATTTCCGACCCCGATAATATAGGGGCCTGAATAATTAGAATAGGGTTTGGGTATACTATACTATAATTATCATGAGGAACCCCCAAAACAGTGTAGGTATTTATTTACGCCCCTAGCTTATTTGCCGGTTGTGAAGGTTTTGGAGAAGCCGAAGGCCGCCAAGGGGCACCACAATTCGCGACAGCAGATCCTCGGGGAGGTCCTCCAATGCGGCGTCCGGGTCCATGGCCACAAAGGTTGCAGTCGCATGAGGTTGAGGGTTTAGGGTTTAGGGTTTAGGGTTTAGGGGTTTTCCGGGGGGAGGCCTTAAAAAATGAATGTCGGCTGCGTGCCGCCTGCGCTAGGGCAGAAGTGCTTTACACTAGGAGCTCGGAGAGGTTTACGAAGGGAGCATTGAAACTGAGCACCCTGACTTACGGCTTCGACACTGAAGGCGGGTTTAGGGTGGAGGGCCCTGACTTTCGCACGACGGGAGCAGAACAAAGGCTGGCGATCGCCGGTCCCCAGCACCAAGCAAATTCCGAATTCTTGGACCGATGCGGCCAGCAGCGGCAGAATCTCCAAATCCACGGCGAGTTCATGGCTGTGTTGGGCAGTTCGGGGTCTGGAATTCAAATCAAAAACCAATGACGAGTCACTTTGTTGCGTTGTTCATTAATCATATCCAAACATAATGAACATGATTCATGAAACAATCCACCTGATGCTAAAATAGATCTTCTGTTAGCTTAAGGCTATATGATTCGAAGTTCGTCATCTGATCTATAGTTTGATGATGTCCCCTATCGCTTTTTGTCGCGGGGATGAGACCCTTAAAGACATTCTCAACGAGCTTCGGAAAAGATGCTCGCAGCTCTCCCTACGGCCCTCAAGCCCAAACATCACGACACTGAGTTTAAAGCCCAAAACCCTCAACCTCATCTAACCGGAAGAGGAACGCGGAAACCCCAAAAAAAAAGCGGGAAACGATTCAACCCTACACCCACAATCCTGTAAACCTTAAATCCCGAAACTCTCAAAAATCCTTCACCTTGAACCTCAAATGCTTAACCCTAAACCCTGTATCCCAAACCCTGAACCCTAAATCCTGAACCGTCAACTCCTAAACCGTGAACCCAATCTCCCAAACCCTGAACCCCAAATCCTAAACCGCAAACCCTAAATCCTAAACCGTCAACTCTATCTCCCAAACCCTGAACCCTGAACCCTAAACCGTAAACCCAAAATCTGAAACCCTGAGCTCCCTCGAACGCAAAGCCCCCGAAGCCCCAAACGGCCAGAGAGTTCCCCGTCGTCTTGAAAACCTCAAAACCCTCCGATTAGGGTTTAGGGTTTAGGGTTTAGGATTTGGTTTAGGGTTTAGGGGTTTAGGGTAAAGGATTTTGGGTTTTGGGGCTTAGGGTTTAGGGTTTAGGGGTTTAGCGGGTAGATCCGCTAGAGGGCTTGAGAGGCTTGTCATAGGGTTTTGAAGGGCTTTTTGTGTCGACAGACGGTTCCACTTCGTGATTTAATTCAAGCCGTGAACCCCCTTCACCGCTGTATAGCAATCTGAGTTTTTGGAATCGGGTTCGGGGGTTTAGAAGGATTCTGTATATTACTACAAACTACTTGGAGGATCATGGGACTTAGGAAGTAAGGTTAAAAGTACTTGAAGTGGGGCTATAAGTAAATATGAGTACAGCAGCCATGTTTATCACCTTAACCCTAGGTACTAAGTCCCATGATCCTTTCAGCATGCCGAGAACCCTAAACCCTAAACCCTAAACCCTAAACCCTAAACCCTAAACCCTAAACCCTAAACCCTATCCCGGACCAAAAACCAGATGACCCCAGCCCGTATGTTGAAAAAGATGCCCCCTGACAGACAGCATGCCCCGAGTCGATTATGACGTCCACTAAGGGGGTTTAGGGTTTAGGGTTTAGGGTTTAGGGTTTAGGGTTTAGGGGGCTTCCAAAAGTCTGGCTTAGGGTTTAGTGTTTTGAAGATTTTCATTGTTTTGGAGAATGCTCCGTATAAAGAGTACCCAGGGACCCCGAGTGCCAGACTACAGAATTATCCTTACTCTGCTTGAGGTTTTCCGGTGTGGCCATAAAGAATGATACGGCTTAATAAGCTCCGTCATGAAGAACAACTACGAAGCATGACTAACATACAGAGGAGTAGTGAAAATGATTAAGGACACATGCATCTTGACATATTGCTTCCCCAATTAAGGGGTAATTATGCGTATTGAGCTATCCGGCTACAGAAAGAATTGACACTTTCTCCTAGCATCCTCAGGGTTTCCACAGCGTCTGGTCTTTAAGTCTAGGGCCAACCTACAGAACGCAGCCCAAAAACTGTATCCTGCCGGTATCTGGATTTCGAAACGGCCTTTGTCAAGGTTTTCGTGCTCAGGATGCTTCACGGCAGCAAAACCCTACAGAACCCTTCATGAACAAAAAACGACAAAACTCCTGGAGAACCCAGTTATTCAAAAATCAACTCTAAACCCTAAACCCTAAACCATAAACCCTAAACCCTAAACCCTAAACCCTAAACCCTAAACCCAACAAACCAGCTCACTCGGCCTGACCCTTCCTCCAGGCGAGGTTGGCGATGCCATGGCCACACAAGCGCCCGAAACCCTTCAAAAACCCTAAACCCTAAACCCTAAACCGTGCGAAACCATCATAAGGAACCGGAAATATTGCAGATTATTCCGCATGCAAGTTTCGGGCTGATGTAGGGGCCTCAGTTTGGGGGTCGATTATACTATAACTGTATTAGGAACCATTCTAATTGTTGAGGCCCCTAAATTATGGTGGCTCTAGTCATAGATAATCCAGCACAACCTCCACCCTGACCCTTTCAGGTGAGCCACAACCCTAGAACCTAAACCCTAAACCCTAAACCCTAAACCCTAAACCCTGAACCCTGAACCCTGAACCTTAAACCCTGAACGGTAGCTGAGGGATTCGGACTCGGGATTCCAGGTAGAAGCGGAAACGCTGCAGGGCGGCTGCTTGATTCGCACGCAAATACGGTCTCTGAGGAAAGCGGTTCGCGTTGAGGGTTTGGGGTTTAGGGTTTAAGGGTTTAGGGGCGTGCGCTTTGTTCTTGGTTGTCACTTGTGCTGGACTGTTTGGGAGGGAGAGATCGGCAATAGTGGGGGCAATAACTTGAATTGGGTTGTTGGGTTATTTATCCTATGGTTAGGTTAATGACCCTAAGGAACAAAAATGGCTCCTCATTCCGACCCCTATGTTAGATTGGCGGGAAAGTTGTAGTGATTGTAGTGTAGCTCTTCCTGCTAGCTTGCATTTTTGAAAGCCTTTGGCCGTGGACTTCACGGTCTAGCAAGGCGGCACGGCGTGTTTTACAGACAAGTCTGGTGCTGTTGGTTTGATTTGGAAACCTGAACAATTGGTAATAGTATTCCTTACTACTGCATCATTCTTGTTTCAACTGTTCTTCACATTCATATGGGGGTTTCCAAAAATAGGGGACCTAATATAGTACCCTAAGTAATAGGATCCTTAATATAAGGACCCCCAAATAAGGTACCCCTAATTTTCGGAAACTCCCATATCCTTTGTCCCAAGAACTTGACACGAAACACCTGCACCCTAAACCCTAAACCCTAAACCCTAAACCCTAAACGTACCCCTATTTTCAGAAACTCCCAAATAGGATGCTGGATGAAATACTGGCAATTAGCGCGAGAAGTGCAACTATCGTCCAAATGCTGCCTGGCCATGTCTTGATCCACTCTGGAGCGGGCCTCCTTCCAGGGCATGCCCTAATAGTCCTCGATATGGCGTGCCGCAAGGAGCTCCCTGCCACTGCGTGGCCGTGGCATTCCGGAGGCTATGCCTAAATAAACCCTAAACGCTAAACCCTAAACCCTAAACCCTAAACCCGCCGCAAGCTCCCACAGCTGGGAGGAGAAGCTCTCCTCTTCCTTCTCCAGCTCCCTGGCCATGGCATGACGATCATCACCATGACGACAGTAGCCACAACAACAACAGAAGCAAAAAAACGGTTTAGGGTTTAGGGTTTAGGGTTTAGGGTTTAGGGACAACAAAAGCAACCACAGATATGTAACTAAAGCCCCAAAAAACCCGAACCCCTGGCAGATGCCCAGCCTCTGAGATCAGCGATTCGGCCCCTTGGTTCCGTGCCCCAGGGCTTCTAAGCTGAAGGCCTCTGGGTTTAGAGTTTGGGGTTTAGGGTTTAGGGTTTAGGGTTTAGGGTTTAGGGTTTAGGCTTTAGGCTTTAGGGTCTTCTGTTTAAAGTTGAAGTAGCTTCCGCGTTATGCTTTCAAGCCTCTTTAGGCGGTCGAACCTAATTCCTCCTGACAGTTTCAAGCTTCCGGGTCTTAACTCTGATTGGAAGCTCTCAAACTTGAACCTCGCAGACTTTAGGTTTCATGCTGAGGCTACAATCACAGGTTGGATTTCCAGTTCAAAGCTGTGGTACCGAACCCTGATAAAGGCTCAATCGCCAACAAGCCACAAATGCTACAAGAGAGCTCGGACAGGAGGAGGGCATCACGTTCTTCGGTAGATCACTTGCTTTTCGAAGGGCATCACAGATTTTGAGCCACTGACCGCCCCTAAACTCAAAAGAATCCTTACAGGCCTTCTGCCGATGAAGACTGCGAATCAAGCTTTCATGTTTTTGGTTGACGTGGTGGCGGTGGTCGAGCCCTCAGCCAAGACTTCAGGCTTCAGGCTTTAGGGTCTAGGGTTTAGGGTTTAGGGCCTCTCGAACACCGCAACACTAGCAGTACAACTGCAGGAGTAGATAGACACGTATTCCAGATTGCACTTGTAAATGTGACGCCTCAACCCAAAAAACATACTATTACATAAATGCAAAACGCATCAACCAGAGCGACTGGGCAAATCCCATAAAGCCCACAGGTAAGGAATACTTGCGCAAGTTTAGTGGAACACTGAATCTGATTTACGGCATGTTGCGTTTTGGAAGGATACAGGGGTCTCCCGTCTACCCGGTCTGCACCCCTATAAAACCTAATCTGGACCGATGCAGTGCAACCACTGACAAAGCTCAAATGCCAACTCTTCTGCACCTCTGCACGCCAAACTCTGAGTCTGAAAATGCGAAGCCCTGAACCCTAAATCTTGAAATCTTGAAACTCTAGGCCCTAAACGGCTGATGCTCAGTTTTGCTGAAGTTTGGCTTGGACCTTCTTTCAAAATACCCGAGTGCCACGCGGGAGGCCACCCTCGAAGCAACCTTCCAGAGCGATTCTTACGCTGTAATATTGGGATTTAGGGTACAGGGCTTAAGATACGGGGTGTAGGTGTAGCGTGTAGGGTTTAGCGTATAGGTTTTTGGGCTAGATTGGATAGTTAGGGCTTCATATAGAGGTACTCATAATTAGAATAGGGTCTGGGTGGGCATCTTAGACTATGCTGGTAACAGGAGCTCTAGGCATAGACGGACTGATAACATGCTTTCAGGTCTATTCCTCCTAAAGTACTGGCTTTTGGTGTCATAAAACCCATAAGGCAGTGAAAAAAACAACTGAGAAGGTTTAGAGTTTAGGGTTTAGGGTTGATGACAACCTGTCTACTACCCCACGACATGTCCTAGCATCCCCCTTCTTCATAATACTCAGTTGGAATTCGGAGAGAGGGGCAACAAGTACTGGGCGACCTAGACTCCCAAAAACTTTCTGAAACCCTTATGGAACCCTTCTTCGACCCTTTACAGAGACCCGAAAAAAACTGTAGACACTTGAAACTCTGTTTAAACTGCAATCTTCAGCCTTGAAAGAGTGCAAAACAAGCATTGGGAATTTCGGAGGAGCCTCCTGAACGTGCTCCCCCAGCTTGTCGGCGCGTCTCCGGACCTGCCCAGGTGGGTTGCAGAAGGGCTCCGTAAGGGATTTGACAAGTTTCTAAAGCTTAAACCCAAATACCAAAACCCTAAACCCTAGGGCGTTGGGGGCTCCCGGGGCTTTGGGATGTTTAGGGTTTAGGGTTTAGGGTTCAGGGTTTAGGGTTCAGGGTTTAGGGTTTAGGGCGTCTCGCTGCGCAGTGGCCGATAATCCATGTTAAGATGGCGCCACCTCACACCAGGGCTTGTGGGTGGCGGCAAGCATCGCGTCAAGCGTTCTTTCACTTTTTGAGGTATAACTCGGTGAAACCGGAAGTTCTTTTTACCCGCCCGCTGTGCTGATACCACAGGCAACCACCCAAACC
>CAJNDV010018091.1:24177-36449 GCA_905221635.1 Symbiodinium sp. CCMP2456 | reverse complement strand
CTAAACCCCTACACCCTAAACCCACGTCGAGGGTTCTCGCTGGAAGGACCGGGCCCTGCGTTTGAAGGCACTATGCGATGAAGCGCGTTGCCTGATGGCAGTGGCTTGTCCTTGCAAGGGAAGCCCCACGCGGTTCGCTCCATCTCTGCCTCCAGCTTGTCCCTCCTGTCCCGACAAAACTCTCGGACCTCCGCCTTCGTTTCGCTTCTGGTAGCCCATGTTGGCTGGA
The DNA here is from genome assembly GCA_905221635.1 of Symbiodinium sp. CCMP2456. Classification (NCBI taxonomy): domain Eukaryota; class Dinophyceae; order Suessiales; family Symbiodiniaceae; genus Symbiodinium; species Symbiodinium sp. CCMP2456. Next base: position 36,220 of record CAJNDV010018091.1, on the reverse strand, counting down.
GGCAAGCACGCAGAGCCAGAACAGAAGCCAGCTGCGTATGCAGCTGCGGCTTTTGCTGCATGCTCTGCGATGCTTGCACTATGTCCAGTCCATAAGCCAGGCCAGCATCATGGTCTGGCTGCCATTGTGTCTTAGCTTCCTCCCAAGAGTCTCGCTGATGACGATCACCCTTGACCAGTGGATGAGGGCCAATTCCGTGCAGGGGCGGAGGGAAGCAGTAGATGCATGAGAATGGTCATAAGGCACTGTGAAGGCCGGCTGTCTGGGTTCCTCTCGCAAGACGGCCCCGACAATGTGTTCCAGAGGCCCGACCCATCCACCTGATCATTACCTACACCCACCTAATGACACCCTCTGGGAGGGGGGGGGGGGGGGGGCAGATGTCAGTCCTCATTCAATCATGATCTTTCATGCAGGACACGGAACGGCCCGCCTCAGGCCGTGCTGCCGCCGCTTTGCTCGGGCCCTCGGATTCGCATTATCCCCTCATTTTTTGCCGCCCGCCCAGTAGAAAAATGTCGCACCGCAGGGAACTCGTCCGAATCTAACAAGAGTGTGAGGATCCCAGAAAGCGAACGAACTCCAAGCAGAGAAGCCAAGGAGCATGTGTCCACCATGCCTTGGCTGGAGTTCGGAACAGCGTCCCCGAAAGTAAAGTCCTGCATATACCTCCTAGCCTTCCAGGTGCCTTCCCAGGAAACATGCGAATTGCTCAAATCTTCAGGGTCGAGAGTTTCGGAATGTATCTTCTTGGCTGTAGAAGCACCCCCCCAGTTTGAAAACTACCGTTCTGGAAGATTGACGATGCTCTGGGAATCTGTCCAGTAAATCGTCAATCCTCAATCTTCGGAGGCGGAGACTTTTCACACTCACCTCTTTACAAAGCCCCCGGCTGAAGAATCAAAACTGAAGCTTTCAATACATTCCAGGAAGCCTTTAATCCTAAGGAACGGGAGATTTACAACTCAGCTCCAGGTTTTAAACTGCCGCTTTTGTACAGTACAAGACGGACCTGTAAGACATCCTCCTATTTGTTGGCCAATGTTCGTGAGTGGTCATAACTGCACAAATCCTGAAGCACGGAAACACCACAGTATAACAAAGCCGAAATGTTGTCAAACCGCTTCGCCCACATCCATTTGCGAAGCAACATGGGACGGGACCTAGGCCCTGGGCAAGCAGTACGTCTCTGTGCATGAAGTCAAGACCGACATGGACGACAACCACACACGCAGCCGTATATTCTCGCCGTCGAGTCACTGACCCTCCCTGGAAATCGTAGCGGGGAGTGTCGGCTGATGTATCGAAGTCCAATTGCGTCTCATGCTTGACATGACACTGTCAAGAAAGTGCTCATCTTCCATATGGTTGTCCAAGAGCGTGTCGACAAGTCCATCCTTATAGTTGAAGCAAATCTACACAGACAGGGGAAGTCAATACTGATATAAATCTTACCAAAATTAGAATGCAACAACTTTCTGTATTGCCATGAAGCCAATCTCCATGAGTCTGATAGGTTCAGGATGCCACATAAAGCTATTTGATGTGAACGTACAGCAAATGTTCAGTGAGTGCGCTATGCTCTCGGCTCAGAAAAAATCATCTGGCAGCTTCGATACGCAGTATGAAACGATAATGTTGCGGATGCGATTGCACTGCAGACACTGTCGCGACGTAGATCGGTGAACTGCAGGACCTTGTGATGCAGCGTTGTAGAAACCCAAGATTTTGTTCAACAGATCGATGTCCAGCTTGATGTACGTGTCTGCCACAGCATCGGAGCGGTGGCATAGTGCGGTATTCTGCGCACCGCCAATGAAATTACCCAACGTGGCCCTGAGGACACTCCGCATGTGGTGTTTGTTCGGCATGCTCTCTGCATACCCAAGCATAAAAAATGGGGCATGCAACACAATGGTGAGTTTCCACAGTGTGGGGTGGCTGACATATGCGACACGTACACTCCGCACCAGGCATCACTGGACTCAACAAAGGCAACATGTCCACTGCCTCACTCTGTTCTGCTCGCTTCGCACTGACCGTCCAAATGAAGGGCAGCCCCTGTGACGAAGGACCTGGTGCAGTGTTAACGTTAAGTTGTACTGGTCCCAGATTGTAACCATTCAGTTGTGCTGCAAAGTAGTGTCGATCCCACATCAGCATCACATAATTCGGAGAAGGAGGTCGCAGAACTCCTCCACGCAATGAAACACACCGCGAAACAAGACGTCTCCGTGAAGGCACCAAGCCGAAAATAAAACACATTCGCTCAGTAAACAATTCGTGTACGTTCATCCAGACTGCTTCGGGCCCACGAGGATTTTCCACCCCGATTCGGAGCGTCCTCACATGATCCGGGATGTTGATCTGGAAACATGCCCAACCAAGGAGTGAATGAACTGCCCTGTTCCCGGACGACTGTTGATCTGGTCTAGGCCAATCGAAAACTCTCCATCGCAACATACAGTTCTGTGGGACTCTGTTCAACTGCGTGAGCTGGTGTTGTGACAAGTTGATAGCTCGGGCATTCTCTCTCTATCTGGACATTACCCGCATCGCTTGATGATCGTCAAGAAGCTCTGGTACTTCCAAATCCAGGTGACAATCTTTCCAATGATTGCTTTGTCCAGCACTTGTTGTTTCATGCTCCTCGAACACGCTGCCAAAGTCGATAGGTGCTCCAGACAAAAGTAGTAGGACGGCAGAAAGTGCAACAATTCCGGAAGCAGGACAGCACCTCCTCGTAGGTCAAGACTACCACATGCACTGGCTGCGCAAGGGGCTTCTCTATAGGCCGGCCTTAACGCCACTGAAGCTAATCTGAAATGGGGTCCTCTCCCACCAAACGGTTTAGGGTTTAGGGTTTAGGGACAAGGGTCAAGGGCTCAGGGGCTTAATGTTATCATGTAATGTAGATTCCCGGAAACGCTAAACCCCTAAACCCTAAACCCCTACACTGCTGATGAGGGAAATCTTCATACTTTACTTCAGGGTATCGAGGAACCCTAAGCCTAAACCCTGAACCTAGAGTGCAGTTTAGGGTTTAGGGTTTAGGGTTGTAGGGTCCAGGGTTGAGGGTTGAGGGTTTAGGGTTTTAGGGTTCAGGGTTCCCAGAGACTCCGAATATACCTTAAAACAAATTAGGGATCCTACTATAATTTAAGGTATATTCCTTAATTCATGGATATTGGAGTCTCTGGGTTTGGGGTCGCCTCAAGGAGGGCTTCCGTGTAGCCGTGGGTTGTCCGATTTGCTGCCTGGCGACGCTCTGGAGAAGTTGGAAGTTGAGTGATGATGTAATGAACCCCCCTAAACGTCTGAATATTACTACTCCATGTTTTGATTTCGTACCCTAAAGGTCTGAATATTACTACTCCATGCTTTGATTTCGTACCGGGGGGGAGGGGCTTTGGTTTGTCAGAAGTCTTCATTAGGCTTTCTGGTTCAGGCTTCTAGGGGTTTAGGGTTCTTGGGAGTTGGGTTTACAATCAGAAGGCACAGGATTATATTCTCAGAGAGCCCAATACCTTTTAAATAAAGAATATGCCCTAAATCTTAATATGTAGCCCCTAATAATTTCAGCTATATTCCTTAATGAAGCTGTATTGGGCTCTCTGGGTTGGCTTTAGGGCTTGGGAGTTGGGTGATTCTTGGAACTGAGACTCCCTCAGTGGGAGTCCTTCTCGAAGGGTTCTACTGTCCACAGTTCATGGTCATGGAGTTCTCTTCGTTACTCCAAGACCGAGCTTCATAAGGGTTTTCTAGTGCAAGCCCAGTTTAGGCCTTGGTTTGCAAGGGGCTTCGGCCTCAGGCGGACTTCTTTCAAGCCTTGCTGCTCGGATCTGGCATCTAATGTTTAGGGCTCGCAGGGTTTAGAGGCCTTCTGGGTCTGATTTTCGTTACTAACTGGAGTGGTTCCGAAAATACTGGATCCCTTCTCAGGTGTTTGTGCTGTTGCAAGGATCAGACTACTTGGAGTCGATGTTGGGGTTCTCAGAGTTTGACGCAAAGCCTTTGGCCTGAACGACAAGTCCGGAAAATAGGATTGGGGTTCAAGGATTGAGGGCTTAGGGGTCATGTTAGGGCTTTGAAACACACCCGGACCCCAAAGCATAGGAGAGTCCCTGAAACCGGGGACATGGAGATAGCCAAGCACTGACTTCAAGCATCTGACAACCTTACAAGCCCTGAACCCAAGAACCTAGTCACGCTTGGACACGCTAAAACAAAGGAGAAATCTAATGCTTCAACAGTAGGTGTGTGAATTGGGATGTTAGGGTTGAGGGTCAGGGTTTAGGGGTCTGGGGTTAGGCTTTTGGGATTTAGCGTTCAGGAGCCCGGGGTTAGAGTTTAGTAGTTTAGGGCTCAAGTTAGCTACTTGGCCAGTCTGTACGGCCTCAGTGAGGGTTCAAACTTTGGCGTGAGCGGTGTCTGGGTATCCCACTCAGAAAGGACGTCTAGGGCAGTCTACCGGGTTTTCTACGGTCAGGTATACTGATGCGCAGTTTCTGACCCAAGGCCCCAGATCCTGATTTTGCCATGGATCAGGTCATATAAGGCTTTAGACCCTTATCTCCCAACTTGCAGGATCAACCCTTCAAGCCTAAACCGTAAACCCTAAACCCCACAAGTCAGACAATCCATATTCATAACCTCGGCGGGGCTCTTCACAGGCGCCTAAGGCTCCCGAAACCATGACGCCTGGAATCCTACAGCCTAGACCCGAAACCTAATGGACGGATGGACGGATGGATGGATGGATGGATGGATGGATGGCCCCAGGGCAGGGGTATGTTCAGCAAGACGATCGTGGGTCCTCGTGGGGCCCGCTATCCCAACCATGGACTGGACCATGCGCTGTCCTTCACGTTCACCCTCACATGGCATGGGTCAAGGCCGGGGCACTTAATGGTACCGGCCAACACCGGTAGTGACCACATCCTGACCAAATCCTTGCAGTGTCGGCCGGAAACCGGCCCTAGCGGGAAGACTTTCCTGCTGGGCCGTGGAAACGGCCGGTAGACCCGAAACCTAGACCCTAAACCCCAAACCCCAAACCCTAAACCCCAAACCCTAAACCCTGAACCTAAACAGCAAACCCTAAACCCTAAACCCTAAACCCTAACCTTAAATCCAGAAGCCCTTCCCCTTTTCGCGTTTTGGGGCCCATGGGCTCCCGCATCCCCGTAAGCCTCCTTGGGCGCAGCGCTTCGTGGGGCGAAGCTGTGCCTTGGTTTAGGGTTTAGAGTTTAGGGCTTAGGGTTTTTGGGGTTTAGGGATTTAGGGTTTGGGGTTAAAGGTTAGGTTTTTAGGGCTTTGGGTTTAGGGGTTTTTGGCATAATATCGGAAGCTGCCTGATTTAAGGTTTCTTATTCGGGTTCTGGAAATGAGACTAATATTTCGGATTGTAGGGCCAGGGTTTCTTAGCCAGGGTTTCTTAATCAGGCTCCTACATTAGGGGTGCGAGGCTTAGAGTCCGAACCACCTAAACCCTAACCCGTAACCCTAAACCCTAAACCCTAAGCCCTAAACCCTAAACCCTACACCCTAAACCCTAAACCATGGGGGGGCGGGGGGGGCGGGGGGGCGCTGGGTGGATTTCTAGGGCCTTGGGGTTCAGGGCTCAGCTTCCGGGTTGAGGAGGTTCAAGCTCATGGCTTAGGATGCGGTGAGTAGCGTCTGAATGTTCCGGGTGCGAGAGTGGTTGGACGTAACATTATATATATATATATATGTATCTATAATATTTATGTATGTATGTGGGTGTATATATATATATATATATATACAATCATAAGTATTCATTATATATATATATATACATACGTAGCTCAATATATATATATATATATATATATCCCGCCGAACAGCTGCCTAAGTGCCCAGCCTGCAACAGAAATCTCAGCAGCAGCTGCTGACATAGAGCAGTGGCAACAACACCACAGCACAAGCACAACTGGCAATCGTCGCCATCGTAAGGGTCACCATGACTATGATCAGGGGCATCCTTATCGCCGCTGCAACTATCACCACGGCTATTATCACCACAACCCTGGCATTAGTCGTCGCCAGCACCACCAGCAGATCCCGTTAACTATCAGCACAGACCCTCTATCCTGCCTTAAACTCGAAGCCCAGAGGGCGACAGTCTACAAACCCTAAACCCAAAACCCTAAACCCAAAACCCCCAAACCCCGAAACACAAGAACCCAAAACCCCAAACCCTAAACCCTAAACCCCCCAAACCTCGAAACACAAGAACCCAAAACCCCAAACCCTAAACCCTAAACCCCAAACCCCGAAACACCAGAACCCTAAACCCCAAACCCTAAACCCTAAACCCCCCAAACCCCGAAACACCAGAACCCAAAACCTCAAACATCCAGCAAACAAACAACCGGGGCCCCGGCAGCTCGCCACCTGCGCCCAAACCCATCAATCCATTCTAGTATTACTATTACCACTACTACTACTACTACTACTACTACTACTACTACTGCTACTACTACTACTACTACTACTACTACTACTAATACTACTAGTATTACTTTCGTTTTGGAACTTTCAGCTTAAAGTTTTGGGGTTTGGATTTCAAGCTCCGGGTGCAGGGTTTAAGGTAGGGGGTCAAAGGGTTTGGAGTTTGGGATTTAAGGGTTCAGGGCTTCAGAATTTAGCTGCACTCGCCGTGGATGTCGAACTGGCAACTCAGCTTCAAAACGTTTCAGCTCTCAACTCAACTCGACCGGGCCACCTGCACACTCACCCGCCCAACAATTCACCAAACACGCCACTGTCTCAAGAACTGCTCCAAACAGTGAGGAGCTACAGTAGAACCCATCAGACTCAGACTGCACTGATCTATCTTGCAATGCCCTCCAAACCTAAATCTTAACCTTAACCAGAACCTGGCAGGTGTTGAAGTTCAGTTCGTGTACTCTCTAGGACCTCTTGAGATGTTACATGTTGCTGCGTCCTTTTGCTGTTGAGATGTGCGAGGCATGTTCTTGCTCTTACATTTGTGTGTTTGGAGGCTTTCCAGGTTTGTGTTTTTGCCACCTGACTAAACTCTTCAACTTGTTGAAACCGTGAGGGCTGTGTAGTACATACGTCTTTACATACAGGTATACATGCATATGTACATGCATGCATGGATGCATACAAGCAGAACTACACACGTTCTGCATAATACACAGAAACCCATACGTCGTCATATTCATGTGGTCGGTGTTGGTACATTTCACCTTGCACATCCAACTACTTTTCGAGTGCTTGTGCATCTCTGCAAAGCATGAACATCATTGCGTCATACCCAAAAACGAACCTAACAACCAATCCCGAAGATTTCCCAACCCAATCCCTAAATCGCAATGTAATCCTGAAACCTAAACCCTAAAACCTAAACCCCAAACCCCAAACCCTAACTAATCCAAATCCCCAGAGCTCTCCTAGAAGCCTTGTAGACTTCGTTTTGAACCGTTACAGGACCCCTCGCAGAACCCCATACACCTTGAAACCTGAACACCTGACCAAACCCCTAAACCTTAAACCCTGGACCCCAAACCCCGGTGTCTCTCTCTCTCTCGCTCTCTCTCTCTCTCTCTCTCTCTGCCTTTCTCTTTCTCTGCGCTCGCGCGACTTCCCCAAACCAGCTGGGCGCCGTGCCCTGCAGCTGCCCCGTGGCCTCCTGACCCACTTAATACTCTTAGGGTTTAGGGTTTAGGGTTTAGGGTTTAGGGTTTAGGGTTTAGGGTAGGCCGTGATGGTTTAACCGGTTTGAGGGCTCATTAAACTATAGCTAGCGCATGTAGTGAATTCCCGGTGATAGCGGCAATATCTAGAGGCCTCAATGATTATATCGGTTCCGGGGCATTTTATACTGTAACTATTGCATGTAGGGAGTACAGCGGTATACTAATACCAATTATTCAGATCTCTGGGCAACCAGCTCGCCCTAATGAACTGAGGGCTGGGGGCTTGATAACAAGAACAATGACTAGGGGTTAGGGTTTAGGGCTCAGCGTTTAGGGGTTAAGGTTTAGGGTTTAGAGCTTAGGGTCTAGGGTCTAGGGTTTAGGGTTTAGGGTCTGGGGTCTAGGGTTTCGGGTTCAGGGTCTAGGGTCTAGGGTTTAGCGCTTGGGACTCTAGGATGGTTTGGATACGAGACGCGAAAATTCCAAACCCTCAGCCCACATCTAGGGCAGCGAGCCAGCATGATCAAGGAGTAATGTAGGGCCTCAATAAGTAGAAGAGGGTTTTGGGGCCCATTATACTGTACTTACAATATGGAACCCTAACGAATCATATAGGTAATTATCTAGGCTAGTATATTACTGGGTTCTTGTTAAGGGATTTAATTTAAGTTACCAGAATAAGGAAACCATCTTATTTACTATAGATCCCTATTATGGTAACTTAAATTAAATCCCTTAACAAGAACCCAGATTAGGGTCCCAACAGTGTTTCTTCACCCAGGCTTGGCTGTTGGATCCGGAAGCCTAGAATTTCCTCTACCGACACAGTCCCGGCTCCGAGCCCTAAGCCAAAGGGCACCGGCCTTGAAAAGGTGGAAAGGTTCTATACGGGGTGTTCGAGGTGTAAGTGTTTCGAGCTTTTTTGGATTTGTGGGATCAGGGTGTCTGAGTTAAGGCTTCAGTATAGAAGCCTACATGATTGCATCACCATAACTATGTTGTTCTGTGTATGTATATAGGTACACATACCCTAAACCCTAAACCCTAAACCCCCCAAACGCTATGTAGCTTTGTTTGGGCCTCACATATCAGGGCTTGCAGCCTTCCAGGCCTTGAGAGCTGTGGAAGTGTGCCTTGCAGACCCCCGGCCCGAGGCCGAACCCTTTAGGAGGTTAGGAGTGTAGAGTTTGGGGTTTTGGGTTTAGGAGTTTAGGAGATTTAGGGTTTAGGGGTTTAGGGTTTAGGGGTTTAGGGTTTTTTTTTTTTAGGGCCTTTTTCGTCGCATGAGCTCCAAAGCCCGGGTTGGGCAGGCAGTCGGACACCCTTTACGTTGTCACAGAAAGCCGCCCTCAGCAGACCACACCGAACTCACTCTTGACCACGACCCTCATCATTCGACCCCGACTTCCGGTCACGTAGATCCACTTCAAGCTGTGATCCATCGGTCTGACCCTCATGGAACAGCTCAGCATCCTCCTGTCCATCACGAAGTGGTTGTGGTAGCCCTTGTCCCTGGTCGTCACCTGCTTCTTGTGCCGGTGTTGACAGCGCGCATCCGTCTGGACCGTGTCCATGCCCCGGTTCTGCTCCGTCAAGCCTCGATCCTTCAACCCAGCCCTCAGGAAGTCCCGCAGCAACCCCCTGTTCACGAGGTTTAGGGTTTAGGGTTCAGGGTTTAGGCTTTAGGGTTTAGGGGTTTAGGGTTTAGGGGTTTAGGGTTTAGGGTTTAGGCTTTAGGGTTTAGGGGTTTTTATGGTTTAGGGGTTCGGGGTTTAGGGTTCGGGAGCTTTGGGTTGAGGGTTTAGCTAATCTCTAACCCGCTCTTGGCTCGAAACCATATAGTAGAAGCCCAAGAGTTGGAAGCCCAACAGCCTCCATCTTGAAGAGTAATGTAGAGGGACTCCCAGCACTAATCGTCCTTAATCCCTAAACCCTAAACCCTAAGCCCTAAACCCTAAACCCTAAATCCTAAACCCCTACCCCGCTTTCCATCTCATGGGTTTCCTCTCAACCAGAAACTCTTAGGTCTGAATCGCAATACCGAAACCCTATGCTCGAAATTCCGACAACCTAAACCCTGAAAGGGCGCCATCCGAAACCCAAAAAAAAACCGTAAGCAAAATCCGAAACCCTAAGGTCCTAAACCCTAAACCCTAAACTCTAAACCCTAAACCTCGCTCGAGACCCGGTGCTTCTTAATCACGGCTGAAGAGACACCTCTGCGGATCGGTTTCCTTTGGAAACCCTCCTAAAACTCCATCATCCGGATGCAGCCGGCCAAAATTCCGCCAGACGTCGGGTTTTAGGTTAGGGGGCTCTTTGCGAATGGGGTTTTTGGTTTAGGGTTAGGGTTTAGGGTTTAGGGCCTTAGGGTTTTGGGTTTAGGGTTAGGGGTCTTGGCGAATAATATAGGGGCCTTAACAATTAGAATAGGGTTTTGGGGCATATTATACTTTGACTAGAACGAGGAACCCCAATATTTTGTAGGTTATTAGGGTTTAGGGTTTAAGGTTAGGGGCCCTTGCATATAGGTAGTTCTCTAAATTAGGGTCCCTTTTTGGGTCCCCAATATAGTGCGTCACCCTTGTAAAAAGGACCCCTAAAAGGGACCCTAATTTAGAGAACTACCCATATAGGGTTGAGGGTTCAGGTAATGGCGGTTTCGGGTTTGGGATCTGGTTTAGGGCCTCGCAGGATGAGGGTCTCGGGTTCAGGGTTTAGGGGTTTAGGGGTTTAGGGGTTTAGGGGTTTAGGGGTTTAGGGGTTTAGGGGTTCAGGGTGGTTGAGAGTGGTTTCGGTTTTGCCACATCCACCTCGCACAACTCACCCCAACATTCTACATCAACGCTGAACCCGACTTGCAGTCGAAGCTCATGCAAGCTACTGGCAAGATCTTCGGCAGATAACTGCATCTCAAAAGCCCTGACGAAGCCCTTGCTTCCTCGAGCATCAAAGGCCTGTTTCAGTGGAGCAACCATCAGGCGAGCTCAGATTTTCTCATTCTTTGGGGCTTTAGGGCTTCAGTGTTTTCGCTACGTTTCCCATCCGTGTCCCTTAACAGGAAGGGTACCCTAAACCCTAAACCCTATACCCCTTTCTCCAGTGTTCAACTTGAGAATTGGAATCCAAAGCAGGTGACAAAAGTGTCGTGCTGGGAACCTACTTCGGGTTCGGGCCAAGCCCCTATACCCCACGGAGCTGTTATGTAGGGCACAATGTACGGGACTTGGGGGTATATTCTACTATAACTATAAGGGGCAATGATGAAATTCAGATCCCGATGTAGTAGTTGGTAGTAGTATTCATACAACCCTGGTGACTCCAAAACCTCTAAACCCTAAACCAATATCCGAAGGATTTAATTCAACACCTAATCCCTAAGCCCTAAACCCTAAACCCTTAATCTAAAATCTAATCCTGCATCTCAATGTTCTGGAGCCTCTGAACTGTATGCCAGGGTTTTGGGTGGTTTCTATGCTGCAAGAACAATAAGGAACCCAACCTACACAACTTGCTAGGTAGAGGTCGGAATAGTTGGTAGTTGTATCCCCTAAAACCTCAACCCTAAACCCTAAACCCTGTAGAATCCCCTGAACACGGGGCTTCAGACGCTTTCGGCTCTTGGAGAATCCGAGCTCTTCACGGTGCCCGACTCATGCCCCTACTGGGCAGTCGTGGGGAAAAACTGAACTTAGGGCTTAGGGCTTAGGGCTTAGGGCTTGGAGTTTAGGGCTTGGAGTTTAGGGTTTAGGGTTTAGGGGTCTAGGGATGTGTGTTGTTGAGGTCTTGGCTGTTGAGTAGCCATGGCCAAAGTATCTTTGCATTCATATCAGGGAATACAGTGGTCTAACTACGGGAGGACTGGCAAGGTACAAACTTTCGATTTCCCAGGCCTCTGTTCAGCAGCAGATGTTCATAACTCGCTTTCAACCGGATTCAAACCGTTAAACCCGAACGGACATCAGAATCTTCCGGAAACGAACCCCGCAGATGTCTTCTCATGGGAGGTGTGAGTCATAATGCTTCCCAACCTTGAAGTGGGCAGTTCTCCAAATTAGGGTCCCTTTTTAGGTTCCCGATATAGTACGGCACCCTTCTAAAGAGGACCCCGGAAGGGACCCTAATTTAGAGAACTACCCATAAACCCTAAACCCTTAACCCGAAACCCTAAACCCTAAACCCTAGACCCTAAACCCTAAACCCTAAACCCTAAACCCTAAACCCTCTACCCAAGTGTTGCAAGCCGCAGAACCGCCCCGGACCCCTCAACCCCCCGCAATTCTCTGCACCATGAGGCTCCAGGGCTTAAGGTTTTGGGGGCTGATGGTAGCCCAGCCCTAAACCCTAAACCC
>CAJNDV010018080.1:49711-66407 GCA_905221635.1 Symbiodinium sp. CCMP2456 | reverse complement strand
GTTAGGGTATAGAGAGATCATAAACGCATAACTGTAAGGGTTACCATACGGTAACTAATTAGAAGGGTTTAGGGGGATGTTGGGGATTAGTGGCATAAATGAAGGTGGGTTTGTCAGTAGCCAGTGTATGCAGTACCAACTGTTAAATGAAACGCAATGATGCCGCAACATAATCGTCGTGTGCACATTATATTCTAGATTCTGCTGCGTCGTCGTGCCCTAACCCGGATTGAGGACATCAGCTAAGCAGAGCCCCTGTGCAGGAATCGTTGGAACAGAAGCTCCAGCAAGGCGGCATCACTGCCGTGGTTCACGTGGCCGCCCTGGGAGAAGCCAACGAGATGGATGTCTTGCATTCAGCGCTCGTCTTGGCTCAGATTGCCGCCCAGCGGGCTGCTGCTAAGTCGGGTGTGCCACCCATCTGGTGGGTCACACATGGCACTCAGGAAGGTACGATCCGCAGCTACATGCACTCCGGTCTCTGGGGACTTGCACGAACCTTCCGCATGGAGGAACGTGGAGTTGAGCTTCGATGCCTGGATCTGGATGGGTCGCTCGCCACTTGCGATGACCTGGTCTCCGACTTGAAGCATTGGCTGACGGTCTTGAAGGGAACGGAAGCCGAGACGGAGGTGGTGGTTACCAGTGCCGCGAGTGGTGGATCCGCCAGCGTCTCGCGCCTCTCCCGAAGCAAGGCGATACCGATGAAGGCCACGGAGCTCCTCATGTCCTCGCGCGGGAGCCTCTCCAACCTCAGGCGGGTTTTCCATCTTGAATGCTGATTTTGCCCGTCTCGCGGAGCTTCTCAGCAGCTTCTCTGAATCTTCAATGTTTCGTTGCAGTCGCGCTGATCCCACGATCCTACGCAACCTTGAAGAGCTCGAGAGAAGCCTAGCTACGTATGGATGCAGGCCTATCACCCAGGAGTCCCGACGGGCGCCGGAAGCGACAGAAGCGGAGCGGGCTGGGTTCCGGGTAGGAAGTAGGACATGCTCGATTTGCTCAGCAATTGAATTCAACATGACAATCAACCAAACAGCTGCATTCAGGCCTGGTTTCTTGCAACTTTGCTGAAGCTTGCACCTTTGGCCGGATTGCATTTTGAAGGGGTTAGGGTCATTTGACCTCCAACTTTTTGCTCGGCGCAAGTCTCACAGTGATATCAGCATCAACCATCTTGACAATGCTTGCAGTGCTGACATTTTCAGAAGTTCCGACGGCTGCCGGTAGAAGCATCCCTCTTAAACGGGCAGCGGTTCACTGATGACGGTACTGATGCTGGGAGTGCGTACTCGTCGCAGGAGCTGCGGGTGCGAGCAGTCGGCCTCAACTTCAGGGACGTACTAAACGTGATGGGCAGCTTGGTCCAATCTGATTTCGCTTGTGCTTCTAGTCGCATACTATTGGCAATTCTACCCGAACGTGATCATTCGTCTACTCTTCACCGTCGTCGGGGTCGTAGTGGTACGAGTACTAGTACTACTGCTACACCGTGACTGCAGTTTCTCAGCTTATATTCCTGCTTGAGTGGCTGCGTGAGGCCTCTATCCTGGAGATCCTGGCCCTCCCGGTGCAGACAGTGCAGGTTCAGGCCTCAGACGTTACGCTGGGTGGAGTCAACGACAGCGACAGTCCAAGCAAGAGGAAGAGGGCTGCTGTGTCCGGATGCTCTGAGGTACTGTACTCTCGACCGGCAGTGCCATTTCGCATATTCGCTGCTCGGAAGATTGAACTTCCCCCACTCTCAAAGCATCGCACCCCCTTCCATATTCATGTGTAATTACCTATCTACCTATCACCTAGTTTGTACTTTCTTTTGAGGTCGTGGCGACGATGTCTTTGGCGAGTCGCCCGGGTGCCTCAAAGTCTACAACGCGGGTCCCGGCGCGCTTTTGACCCCTAAGCCAACGAGCTGGTCCTTCGAGGAGGCGCAAGACGGGCATTTTTTCTTCTTTCCTTTTTTCTTTTTCTGGGGTTTAGGGTTTAGTATCTTTGGTTTAGGGTTTAGTCCTTGGTTTGGGGTTTCGTATTTGTGGTTTCGGGTTTAGTATTTTTGATTTGGGGTTCAGTATCATTGGTTTAGGGTTTCGTATCTTTGGTTTAGGGTTCCGCCTAATTTCAGGGTTAGGATTTACGGTGTAGGGTTTAGGGGATGAGCCCTGTGAGCTTCGTATCCCTCTGAAGTCTCCTACTTGGAGGTTCATGGGTAGTTATAAGTGGGGTTATAAGTCTCTTAACATGGGTTGTAACTATAGTTACCCTACTTATAACCCCACATATAGCTACCCATGAACCTCCAAGTATCTCCTCTGCACAGGCCTGCTGCATGCCCGTGATCTTCGTCACGGTGGAAGAGGCCTTGGGTGATTTGGCCCAGCTGAAGCGAGGGGAGCGCGTGCTCATCCACGCCGCGGCTGGCGGCGTCGGCCTCGTGGCGATCCAGTACGCGCAGTTCGTCGGAGCCGAGGCAGCCGGCTCGAGGGCTTTGGGCTTTGGGCTTTGGGGATGGGGGTTTTTAGGACTTTGGGTTTAGGGCCCTTTGTGGTTTGGGGTTTAGAGTTTGGGGTTTTGGCTTTCAGGGTTTGGTTACGGGTTTAGGTTTTAGGGTCTGGGGTTTAGGGTACAAGGGTCTAGAGCTTTTAGGGTTTTAAGGATAGGGTCCAGGGTTTAGGGTTTGGGGTGTGGGCTCAGAGTCGGAGGAACGCGAGATCAGCTCAAGAAAGCACTGCTTGCAATCTGCTCAGGTGTATGCCACTGCTGGGGCTGACGAGAAGCACCAGTTCCTCCGATCCATGGGGGTGAAGTACATCACGAGCAGCAGGAACGGTGCAAAGTTTGAAGATGACATGAAAGCTTTCCTGGCTGAAGCCGGCGATGATGGAATTGATGTGGTGCTGAACAGTCTCAGCCTCTTGCCCCGAATATCGAGCTATTTCAGAGATGCTTCGACAGTCTGAACATGAGATCCCTACTATGAAACCAAAGGAAATGTCTAGTCATACTGACGTATGCATCTGATTCATCCAACCAGCTTGCATTAGCTTGCTGCCTTAGGCCACGACGACTACATTCCACGATCTTTGGCTCTTCTTCGCAAGGGTGGCCGTTTCATGGAGATTGGCAAGCGCGGCATTTGGAGTCACGAGCAGATGTTCGAGGCTCGGCCAGATGTCATGTACGAAAAGATCGCGGCAGACACCATGATGGACAAGGACGGGCAACTGAGCACTTCAGAGACGAGAGAGTTGTTTCATGCTTGTTTTGTTAGTTTCGATCAAAGAAAAGATCATGAACTAGGAGCCGTGGCGTTACAACGGTTACATGAAGCGCCTCATCAGCCGCGTGGACGAAGGCCACGGCCCAATTAATAGAGAGCAGAAGCCGCTGTGCTTCTCTGCAGGGTGCAGGGGCTCTTTACACAGAGTAGTTCCTCCCTGTTATGATGTGGAAGGTGGTCTGAAGCCCATCAACATGCATGTCTTTGACGGCATGGAGACGGGAGTCAAGGCAATGCAGTTCCTTCAGCGCGCGCAGAACATCGGAAAAGTTGTGATTAGCCAGCCCAGCACTCTGGCACTCAAGCCGGAGTCCCACTATGTCCTCAGTGGAGGCATCCTGGCTTGGTCTATATAAGGTCTTTTTGCTAATTAAAGCCCAGTTTGGTCTGATTTTCTACCTGGCCATCATGTCTCTTTCCTCATCAACCTCCTTAAAGCCATGAGTTCTTCTTTCCGTCTCCATCTGGGCCCCTAAACCCGCACTCCAAATTCCAAGTCCTAAACATCCCCAAACATCCCTAAACCCTAAACCCCGAGCCCTATACCCTGAGCCCTAAACCCTCACTCTAGATCCTAAGTCCTAAACATCCCCAAACATCCCTATACCCCGAAACCCTAAACCCTAAACCCTAAACCCGCAAGGAATGGGAGCTCTTGGCATGGTCACGGCCCAGCTGCTTGGTTGCAATGCGGGTGGTTGTCAAAATTAGGGTCCCTTTTTGGGTTTAGGGTTTAGGGTTTAGGGTTTAGGGTTAAATACTAGGTGCCGTATTATATTACGGACCCAAAAAGGGACCATAATTTTGACAACCACCCATGTGCAGCCCACCACCTTGCGGCTTCATGATGGCTTCAACCGGCTTAGGTGTCGGGGTTTAGGCTTTTCGAGTCTAGCGCCTATAAGGGCTTAGTATAACGCCCTAAACCCTAGACCCTAAAGCCGAAACGGATTCTCTATAGCTTTCATCTGCAAAAAATCCCAGGTACCTCCTGGAGGAGGGGGCGAAGTCGATGACCCTGCTTTCCCGTAGTGGCCGCGTCTTGGAGTTCTCATTAAAAAAAGGGGCCTTAATAGTTAGAATAGGGTTTGGGGGTCCCTTTTAAGGGTTCCTTTAAGGGATACTATAAGGGCTACTATAAGGGTTTAGGGTTTAGGGGCCTTAATATTTAGAATAGGGGTTGGGGGGTAGCAATCATGGTAGCAACGGCAACATTACCAACGACTGCAAGAAGAGAACGAATCGGAAAGATATTTTGGTGTGTGATATGGGTTGCAGTATACGCACAGGCCGTTGTAGAAGTTGTGCCCTAATTTCTTTTCCCAGGCATTCTTGCAGGCTTGGGGGGCAAGCGTACGTGATACCAAGGGCCGTCGGCAGACATTACAGAGCTCTGGAAAGCCCTGCAAGACTCCAGTGTGGAGTTGCAGGCGAGCCCTTGCGACATTGGAGTCTTGGATGCCGTGCAGTCCTTGGCCCAAAAGCTCCGGGACGAGAAGAAGCAAACAGCTGGGCTTATCCACCTGGCGGCCGTCCTGGATGATGCCACACTCCCCAAGCTAACCCGAGGCCACCTGGAAAGATCCTACGGGGCCAAAGTCTCTTTGTCATAGTTGGGTAACATTTTACATTTTTAAGGGTACTTAAACCCAATAATAAGGAATATAAATTTAAATTGTTAATACTACCCCAACCATGAACAAGGTCTGGGGAGCCCGGCATCTCCGCTTTTGCCTTCAGAGCTCGAGCCCCTGGGACTTTGCCCTGCTCTTCTCCTCGACCTCCGCTCTCCTGGGCTCGCCAGGCCTGCGCTGGGCCTTTCTTCTTCTTAGGAACTTGAGGGGTTTCGGGTTTTTGAGGGTTTTTGAGGGTTTTAGGGTGGTCTTTCTTCATCTTAGCAACTTGAGGGGTTTCGGGTTTTTGAGGGTTTTTAAGGGGTTTAGGGTTTCGGGATTGGTGATCTTCACAAAAAGGGGCCCCTTGTATCTTAGATCCAACGTTGCAACGTACACAGGGAACAGATTCGGTGCTTTTGAACCCCGAAGACGAGCACCATGCACAGTTCCAAGTGAGATCTTGGCAAGGGTTGAAACGCTTAAAGTCTGGAGTCTGAGTGCCTAAGATTTGGGCCTTAGTCCTAGCTTGGGCTGACGAGGTCAGGGCAACTATTCTGCGGCCAACGCAGCTTTGGATGGCCATGCGCGCTACTGGAAGAAGTCCTTGCAGGAGCCCGTCGTTTCCGTGCAATGGGGGCCCTGGAAAGAAGTGGGTATGGCAGCTCAGAAGGGCACGGTTGAACGACTTCGGGCATCCGGTGTGGGAAGCCTCACTAATGCCTTTGGCATGGCGGCTCTTGCCGGGTGCTTGCAATCGCTGTCCTCAACAACGATCGTGGCACAACCAATGCGCTGGGCAGTGTACCTCAAGCAGTATCCGAAAGTCCCGCCCTTCCTGTCCCGCTTTGCCAGCGAGGCCGGAAGATGCTTTGCACAGCCATTGTAAAGTTTCTGTATGTATGTATGTATGTATGTATGTATGTATGCATGTATCTATGGATGGATGAACAAATGTATGCATATGTATAGAGATGTGTATAGGTATATGTGTAGGTACATGTAGGTGTAGATGTATATGCAGAAGTAGGTGTAGATGTTTCTGTACATGTATATGTGTATATCTGGTACATGCCACATATACATGTAGCCAGATCCATGTGCAGTGCATCATACACAGCGTGTCTGTATGTGTGTATGTATGTATGTATGTATGTATGTATGTATGTGTGGCTGCAGACACACTATCTACCTAAAACTAACTCTACATATATATCTATACCCATATCTGAGTCTGTATATATATATACACAGTGGATACATATACATATATGTATATGCCTGTTATTTGTATATATATATATATAGATCTGTATATGTTTATATACATACCTATGCACATAATATTGGCATACATATATATATATATGTATATATATATATACACATACACACATACATACACGAGCATATTATGCACATACATACGTACATACATGCATACATACATACATACATACATACATACATACATAGCTACAACAATGTATTGCACCTACACACTCAGCAGACACCAAACAACCGCGAGCAGGTGAAGACGGCCAAGCCGAAGAAGGCCGCGGCTCCTGCCTTTGGGGGCATGCGGGCGGCGATCCCAGCCGCAGTGCCGCAGGTGGACAAGGCGCGGACGTTTCAAGAGTCCTTGGGTAAATAAACAGATTTTCCAAACTCGGAGATGATGCAACCACTGCTCGGTGTTTCTCAGGTCACGGTAATTAAGTAGCATAGATGCAGCTAGTGCACTTCCTGGCAGTGTTTCGACTTTGGCTACCAGGTGTCTCTGAGGCAGATGCTTCAGAGCATTGCTTCGGAAGTGGCCGGTGGCGGAGTGGTGGATCAGGATGCTCCCCTCATGGACTCCGGAAGCGCTTCTGCAAACAGTCGGCTCTTACATGTAAATGTAAGGCCCAGGTTTCACATCAGGAAGAGTGCAGAAAGGGGTCTAGCCTAGGAATGGACTCGCTCTCAGCTGTGGAGTTCCGGAATCGGTTCACGAGCAAGATGCCAGGAGACTTGTGCCCAGTCCCGTTCGTCCTGTGTTGACTACGGCGCTGTCTTTGCAAGACGTCCTTGGCAGGAGTCAACCTGCCGAATACGCTGATCTTCGATTATCCCACAATCTCCTCCATTGCCGACTTCACGGCCAGCCAGATGGGACCAGCGCCAGGTCCGGCCAGGAGCCCAGGTTCCCTTCAGAAACCTTGAAATGCGAGAACTTGTCCGAAGCCTTTGAGGCGATGGCCAACGGTCTGCCGGAGGCCATGGTTCCTGCTGGCCCGAGCCCGACAGAGGCCATTGAGGTGATGATGGCGGTGATGATGACAGCCAATGTGAAAGGTCTTGTTCAAAGAAGCATTGTTCCTCCTGCCCCCTACACTTTATGCATGATGCAAGTAGTGCAATAGCTTTCATGGGTTGTCTGCGAAGGCGGGTGGGTGGGTGGGGGGGCGATGCGAGAGACAGTGTTGGCAGGTGAAGGAGCTTCTGAAGCGCATTGCTTCCGACACGACGGGTGGCCTCGTCGAGGAAGACAAGCCCTTGATGGAATCTGGTGCCCCTACGCGATGGAAGCTAAAATAGTTGTCGGAATTAGTGTTATCCCTTTATGGTCTGTTCTTCTGCGTACTACAATATACGCCAAAACCCTATTCTATTTTAGCAGACTTCCCGATACTGTTAGCACACGACTGCCTCGTAATGCCCATGGTGTAGGGTTCTCGCGTACGAAGCGTGGATCCACCAGACCTGCCCACGTACTTGCAGAGGCATGGATTCGCTCTCCGCAGTAGAGTTCCGCAATCGACTCTCAAGCGAGCTTCCTTCCCTGGACTTGCCGAATACGTGGCTCGGGCTGCATTGGTGCAGCAGGCCTTCCGTGCAAAGTTCAAAGCCGTCATGGCAAGGCTGATCTTTGACTATCCCACGATCGCTAGCGTCGCTGGCTACGCCACAGAGCAGCTGGGCACCACTTCTTCTCCGATTGCCATTGCAGGACCGCCCCTGCTCTCGCCCGATGTGCACGCCCTGTGATGAGGGCTGAATTTGACAAAGTCAGTGATAGTGGTGACAGACGGTGAAGATATCGATAATGATGTCGATGTTGAAGATACATCAGCGTCGCCGCCGTCTGGTCCGTCTCTTTGGCAGGTGCAGCCCCCAGAGGCCCACCAGGGAGTTTGGATGAGCAGCTCTCCGTTGCAGGAATGGTGCTTCGTTCTGCAAGTTGCATCCGGGGGTTTAAAGTGTAGGGTTTAGGGTTTAGGGGGGGGTCAGGAATAATTGCGTTTAGGTGAGGCCCCGCTAGCCAACAGCATCAAAGCCTGCTTGGCACGTGTACGTTGAATCGAAGGAGCACCAGGAAGTCAAATTTGACAGGCCTTCAGGAGCTATTCTTATTTCGCCCGAGCGGCCTCGTCAACTTCGGAGTTTACGAAAGTCAAGCAGCACATAGGAGAAAATCGGCTGAACAGATCCACCAGTTGAGCAAAAGAATCGATAGCAAGTTATCCAAGCCTGACTTACAGTAAGCCCTAGCATTCCAGCCCTTTCCCTTATGGCAGGGCTCCCTTCCAACAGAGAGGTTAGATCAGCAGTGCTGGCTGAAGGCTGCATACTTCCCTGGCGCATCATCCAGCTGCAAGACCTTCCACTCCGCTCTGACCAAGGCAGCTGGGGTTAGAGGTTCCGACTTAAAGCTGGGCGCAGGGCTTGAACGTCCCGGCGCTTCGGTGTAAGTTCCTTCCTTCTGCTTCTCAGAGATCGGAACAAGCCATCCGACCCTCGCGCGAAATTTGAACCCTTGTCAATCGTTCAATACACCCCAAAGCGGCCTCGTCAGTGCTCAGGGAGTGGATGGCGGCGTGGAAGTGCCCTTCATCCGCTGGGAGCTGGAAGAGGTCTGGGACCCGAACCCAGATGCCCAGGGCAAGATGCCCCTGTGCTGCAGAAGAGACGTGACCCCAAGATTTCAGGGGTTACAATCACGGTTACTTGTAGCATAGGGGGTAATATGAGGGCTGCTCGCTGACATGTTCTGATAGTCACCGTCTCTCCGAGGTATCCACGGCACGGCAACTTTGTCGAAGGCGCCACGTCAGCGGCTTTGCCCTGTTTTGGTCATAAGAGAAACCCAGAGCTGCGCAGGTGCGGAGTTCTTCGATGCCAAGTACTTCGGCATCTCACCGCCGGAGGCATCTAGAGCTTGCTTTCTCGGATCGTTCGGCTTGCGCTCGCTTTTTGATTTTATGCCTTCTCAGAACCTCGAAAGATACGAAAACCAGTCAGCTCCACAATGACTCTAACGGGATCTACGGCAGCTTTCGGGTTCTGAAGCAACAAGGAGGGATGCTCCCCCCTAAAAGGGCATCCCCTCACAGATCCTGGTAGTAAGAGGAAACCGGCACACATGAAGCCGTCAAGCCTTGCTGCCTCTCCGTCGATGATTGCATGAGTAACAGGGCGAAGTGAGGAGCACACTGAGGCGATCTGACAAACCCGAAATCCAAGAACCCCTTTCCCCAAGCATCCCCGACCCTCGTTGCAGGCACGGGCGATGGACCCTCAGCAGAGACTGCTACTCGAGACGTCGATGAACGGTCTGCTGGATTCAGGGATCACGAAGGCGGAGCTGATGGGAAGCGAGGCAGGGCGTGTCTGGGGTACTGAGAGGTCTTTCTCAGATCATCACTGTTTCAGATCTCTGGGGCTTTTTGGGCTAAAAACTAAAAACTGAACCAGCAAGTGCCTGCCGATGCGTTTGTCGGCCCTTGTCAGGTGGCCGTCCACGTGGGTCTTGCGAACAACGACTGGATCCAAATGCAGAGCTGGGACTTCAAGAAGATCAGTCCTTACACGGCCACAGGAATGTCCTTCTCTGTCTCAGCTGGCCGAATCTCCTACGCTCTAGGGCTGAAGGGGCCAAGTTACATCGTGGACACGGCATGCTCTTCTGCATTGGTTGCCCTGGACTGCTCAGCCACCGCGCTGAGAAAGGGCCGATGCATGGCAGCGCTGAACACGGCAGCCAACATCATGGCTAGTGCAACCACGTATATCAGCTTCAGCAAGCCACGAATGCTGTCGGCAAAGGGGCGCTGCTTTACCTTCGATGCGTCAGCTGACGGATATGCCCGAGGCGAGGGTGCCGGAGCTGTCGTGCTTCGTAAGCCAGAAGATGCAATCTCTGCTGCAGCGACCGTCCAGACACCCTCCGCCAGCTTGGAGCGATGTGCGCTTTTGGGTGTGGCTGTGAACCAAGATGGTCGGAGCTCCACACTGACGGCGCCAAATGGCCCCTCTCAGCACATGGTCATGATGATTGCGCTGGCAGAGGCACGGCTGGCACCGCAGGAGATCGTCCACATGGAGTGTCATGGCACCGGGACTCCACTGGGTGACCCCATTGAGATTGGTGGTATCAAGTCTGTAAATGCTTCCCGAAGTGCTGAAACACCAATCGTCCTTGCAGCGGTGAAGTCCAACTGTGGACACTTGGAAGGACCGGCCGCCTCCACAGGCCTCATCAAGTCTGTTGTGATGATGGAGCACGCAGCCTCCATGGCTTCGTTGCATCTTCGCCAGCTGAATCCTAGCGTGGCAGCCTTGCACGATCTCCCGGGCATCTTTGTCACCGAGTCCGTGTGCATCTCCAAGCTGGCCGGCGAGATGGCACAAGGCAAGGGCCACGTTTCGCGCTTGGGAGGAGGCCTCTCGTCCTTTGGATTCGGTGGAACCAATGCGCATGGAGTCGTGTCTGCAGCGACGGAGGCAGGTGAAGCTTTCCGCATGGAGCTGGCCCGCAAGGAGGCCACAGCACCGGCAAGGCCCTTGCCCATGGCGTTCGAGCGCCGAAACTTCGCGTGGCGAGAGGTGGGCTACCGCTTCTTGCGAGCCAAGCCCAGTGAAGGCATCTTTGAAGTGGCAATGCGCATGGACGTCTACGAGGCCCTTTCTTCGCCTGGTTCGTATTGAATTGAATGCTGTTGTTTCGTTTCTTTCTAAGGTCCTAGCCAGGCCAGGCGTTTACGTTCTTTCAAAGGTGTGTGCCGCCAGGATCATATCGGTACTTGTACTGTAGTGGATTCTCAAGTAAACAGCTGCTTTCGGGTTGCTTCAGCAAAGGGTTGTCTGACCCTTCCAGAAACTCAGGGGATGCACTTACGGAGAAGGGTGGAGGACTTAGTGCCAACCCGTGGGCCTTTAGGCCTCCATCGCTTTTCCTGAGGTGGTGAAGCACCACGTCGTCTTTGGCTCCATCGTGGTGCCGGGCGTGGTCTTCGTGGAGATGGCCCTGGAGGCCACGAGGGAGCTCTTTGGCGCCGGAGTGCGCATCACGGACGTGAACATGATGTTCCCCTTCGTCATCCCGATTCGAACAACCGGGGCTGAGCCTGCGGCGATCATGCGCTTCGTCCTCAAGTCGGACACCCGCTTCCAGATCGAAAGCACCTCGGCCACAGGCACCGTGACGGTTCACGCCGAGGGCGGCATCAACCGCGCCCCTGCCAGGGGCGAAGAAGCGGAGGTGGACAACGCGGCCAAAGCCACGCCGGTCGACCTCGAGTCTTTGAAGGCTCGTGTGGTTGAGGTTGTTCCTACGAAAGATGTCTATGCTGCCATTGATGGTGTGGGCTTGTATCTGGGTCCAATGTTCCAAACAGCAAAGCAGCTGTGGCGCAAAGAGCCGGATGAGGACAGTGAGAGCAAGGTCATTGAGGTCTTGGGACGTCTGAAGCTGGACGATGGCGTTCCGAACGTTGGCTATGTCCTACATCCGGCAGTCTTCGATGGTACGATTCACAGCTTGGGAACGGCGTCTGTTGGTAAGAACGTAAATGACCTGAAGATCTTCGGTGGTGTGGGCCGCGTCTCCATCATCCAAAGTGAAAACTTCTCTCAACAGGACGAGTACTGGATCTGGCTGAGCATCAAGGAGAAGCTCGAGGCTTCAGAAACCTTCGACCTCAAGGCCGGAAGGATCGGATTCTCTCCGGCCTCTTCCTTCTTCTCTCTTCTTTTTAGAGCTCTGGCTCTCCTTGGCTGCCTGTCTTCCCTTCTTCTCTCTAGATATTGTAGGCCTCCTCTCACTGCAGACCGCTTGCTCACGCTTGCTGGCATGAAGGTCATGTCCAGCAACGGCACCGTGCTGATGCTCATGGACAACGTGGTCTTCCGCAAGGTGCTGCCCGAGCAGATCCAGATGGCGATCGCCGCGCAGTCAACTCCGGAAGATGCCGCTCAGCCTCGGAGCTCTGGGAACTTAGAACGTAGAGCACGCAAGGAATGCCCCCTCCACATCCCTCCTTCTCTCCTCTTGCTCTCTCCTCTCTTCCGAAGACAAGACCGAGGACCAGAAGATCTACGAGATCGAATGGCAGGCAGCGACCGAAGTCGAGGAGAGCGCGGACGCACCTGAAGAGCGCTGGCTTGTCCTCTACCACAAAGCATCGCAGGGCTGCCTGACATGAATACCTAGAAGAGCGCGTCTCGTACAAGAGGAGTGTCAGCAGTTTCTTATGCTGCTTCCTTCTCACGCACTTGTTTCGCACAAGGCTTCTTGGATGAGCTGAAGTCTCTTCTCGGCAGCAACCATTGCTTCGCGAGCCTTGACACCTCCGCAGAGTGGGGCAAGATGCACGACTACTCCAGGCTCTGACCTACTGACGTAAGGAGAGTACTTGTAGCCAGCATCGCCAGTATGTGGAGATGTTTTTTGGAGAGTGCTCTAATCTGCGCAGGGTGATCAACATCGCGGGCATCGCAGCCTTGCCGAACAACGCAACTGCGGCCGCTGCTGAAGTCTTGGATGTGCTCGATCGCACGCTGCGGCTGATGCAAGCCATGGCCCAGGCAGCCAAGGAGGACCCTAGATTTCAATGTAGTCATTGAGCCGATTGAGCCTTGATTGAAAAGTCGAGTCGAGCTTCTTCTGAGTCTCTGTCTTCAGGACGGTGCTGATGGCATGCCGGAGCTCTGGCTTCCGATTTGCTTGGGCAATGCCGTTGTAGATGGCGATCTAGCTTCGGCATCGGCAAGGCTTCCCGCAAGCCATGCAGGAATCTGGGGCCTTGCAAAGGCCTGGAGCTTTAGAAGTATTCCCCACCCGTCGTGGAGTCACTTGAATTGAGTGACCTGCGTCACTTCATGTCCCCTATGCAGGCCTTCCGCAACGAGCACCCAGAGCTCGCCAGCACGGTGACCTTGGATTTGGAGGAGGCGGATTGCTCGGCCTCGGGCCTGGCCGCGCAGTTGCTAGGTTCCCCAGTAGTACCCTTTTGCCCTTTTTCTTTTTGGGCTCCCCAATAAAAACCAAATAGTAGGAAAAAGGGTACCCTTATTATTAAGTTGCTACTGGGGAACCTAGGTTGCAATACCTCTCAAAGCAGCGGGCCGCTGGCCTCGCCGAGCCGGAGCTCGCGGCACGGAGGGACGCGAAGCTCCTGGTGCCAAGGCTTGTGGACTCGACCCAGAGGCTGCAGAACGAGGTTGGGAATCCGAGCTTCGGGTCCGATGGGATGTACATGGTCACAGGTGGAACCGGAGCCCTTGGCCTGCTCTTTGTCGACTGGATGGTCCGCTGCGGGGCGCGGCACTTCGCTTTGCTGTCCCGAAGCGGCCAACCGCCCGCGGACTCCAAAGCCGCCTTCCGAAAGCTCGAGAAGCAGATGGCCAAGATGAAGGGCGTGACCTTCTCCGCCCGCAAGTGCGACATCGGCTCCGGTGCCGATGTCTTGCGCGTGACAACGCAAGTGCTAGACGAGAAGCATGTGGTCAAGGGCATTGTGCACGCTGCCGGCACCCTGGCTGATGGCCTCATCAAAGATGGCCAGGACCGCACGACCTTGAAGACAGTGTGCTCGGCCAAGGCGCCTTTACCTTGACAGCTTGATGCCGTGATGCCAGTAGTCAGTGGTGTTCTAGTATTGGTACCGAAAAGGAGTGTGTGCCGTCTTGGAAAGGTGGATGGTTCCCTCCAGCTTCACAATGCGGCAGATCAGCTGGATCTACCGCTGGAGGCCGGGAAGTTGCTTCTGAAGGGGCCGTGCTGCACTCCAGTAGAGCACTGTCCGTGCCTTGCAGTTCATGTGGCTGTTCTCCTCTGTGGCCGCCATGATCGGGTCCGTTGCACAGGGCTTCCTGGCAGAATTTGATGCAGTTTGATGGAATCAGGGAGCGGTCAGACTTGGTTGGCATGCCACAGCTGTCCCGAGGTAACTACTGTGCTGCCAACGCTTTCATGGATTCCATGGGTGCACGGCGGCGGGCACGCAACTTGCCGGCCATCTCCTTGCAGTGGGGCCCCTGGGCAGACGTGGGCATGGCGGCAAGGGCCGGAACATCCGAAGGCCCATCAGCCGATGTTTAGGGTTTAGGCTGTAGGGTTTGTGATCATTCGTTGTCGTCGTGGCTGTCGTCGTGATCGCCAATGTTTTCGTTGTAGTTCCTTCAGCTGTCAGACGGTCGCTCTTATTCCTGTTCCTCTTCTTCAGCGCTTGCTGCCGGATGACTGAGTGAAGCTAATGAAACCTCGGAGTTTACCCCCTGTCCACCCCGACGTGCATCCGGCCCCTGCAGGTAACACAGAAGCCCAGCAGCAAACAGCCCAAAGGCCTCAACCAGAGACCCTACTCCCTAAGCTTTTGGATGTTACAGATTCCAGAGGCTAGAGATAACCCTAAACCCTAAACTAAAAAAGCAACCTTGCATGTTACAGGCAGCATCGCCCGCCTGGATCCTGAAAGGGGCCTCGAAGCGATGGCTTTGGTCCTCGGAGCATCGAGTCTCCTCAAACCCGCAGGCAAGGCTCCTGAAGCGTCCAGATTAGGGTTATAAGGGCTTGATGGCCAAGGTTTGGTAGTTAAGGGTTATAGATGGTTTAGGGCAGTTTAGGGTTTGTTTAGGGTCCGTGTAGGGTTGATTCAGGGTTGAGGGTTCGGGGTCAGGGGTTTGAGGTAATTAAGCATTCTCAGTCTTTTCTTTCAGGTCAGAGGCTTGGAGTTTAGCGGCTTTAGAACAGCAACACCACCGCCACCAACACCAGCACAACAACACTGCTACTAGAGCTAGTGCTAGTGCATCCGTCAAGAAAGGTCGCAAAAGAGGATGATTAGCATTACGAGCACTATGAGTACGAGTACAAGGAAGAATTTTCAATCCAGTGGCGGGCAGACAGGTAGAAGCAGAGCTAGTACCATGAGAAGGAAAAGCCTCTTTGAAAGGTACGCTGGGCATTGCCCGCATCAAGTGGAAGTCGCTCCTGGGGCAGATGCCCAAAGTCCCACCGGTCGGAGACCTACAGTACTCTTTCGCGGTTTCGGGTTGGATCTGGTGCTAGCTGGCATTCGCCGGTTGTGAGGTGCTGAGCAAGTTCGGTGGCAGCAGTGGTCCAAAGAAAGCCTCGGCTGCTGCAGCTGGCGCAGTCGCACCTGAGCTGCACTACAGGTAGCACCTGTTGCTTGGGCACTCTCTTGACCGGGCTGAACAGCGATCAAACGAGGTGAGCGCCGATGACATCAAGGGTGTGGTTGTCGGCGTCCTTCAGGACTACCGACCGCTGCCCTGATCCCGACATGCTTTGTAGAGTCGAGGCAAGCGATTTGCTGCAGTAGCTGCAACATGTAAGTTTTATCCAGATTAGTATCGATTGTGTTTCGGCGTTTGCATTGCCGGTGACAGTGTGCAGGATGTGTTGGAAGGGGAGGGTGACCTGGATCTGTCCACACCTTTGATGGAGATGGGCTCCTTGTCCCAGAATTTACTCAGCTTGGTTTTCTGTCAGTGCGATTGCAGCACTTCATGTTGACAACGTTCCAGGGCGAAGGAGGCTTCACACCAGCTATGTGGTGATGCCTTGTTCCATCGGACGAAGGACATTTTTTGCAACCACCTCCCTAGGTTTGGACTCCTTGGCTGGCGTCGAGTTCCGCAATCGGCTCCAAGCATCTTTTGAAGGATTGCAGCTGTGATTGCCTCAGCTACAAATGTTTCTGCAGTTGGATGAACAGTACTGAACTGACTAACTGTGGTTGCAGAGGTCCTCGACTCTCATGTTCGACTACCCCACCGTTCCAGATCTGGTGGACTACATCTATGGGCAGGCAGCCCACTCAGCAAAAGCAGACATTGCAAAGATATCCTTTGGCAGCCAAGCTGCTTCATGATAAAAGCTGCTGAGCAGTAGGGCAAGCTACCTCGAACAAAATCTAGAGGACCCATATGGAGCCATCTCCACAAGTACTAGTACCCGACACCCGAAATCACAATCCTCACATCCGAAGCCCGAAGCCTAAACCCCAACCCGCTATGCTGGAGCAATCAGGTGGGACCTGCCGAAGATGACCTTGCAGCAGGTGGGGGTGCCACGCTGGGGGACATTGGTGCCATGCTCTCCATCGCAGCTCGGAGAAATCTGAAGGATGGTGCAATTGAGCACTTTGTTGTGGAGTTTTCAGTTTGTTGCTTCAAGCTGCTCCTGGTAAAAGGATGAGTTCAACCCTGAACCTTGAACCGAGCTCAAAAATCCGCAACTCAAACTTCGACCGCCTTCCCTGCTGCTAGGCCAGTCATGCTGGACGTTATCCAGGCTGCTTCACGAACAATGCGGCTCAGCAGAAGCGCGTGCCAGGGATTGTCTTGGAGTGCGGCAACATGCAAGGTTTCTGATGGCTGTTATTATGAAGATGCTGGTGACCATTTTGTTCGAGCTAGTGATTAATGTCATTTAGCACAGGCATGCAACGACGACGACTACTACTACCACTACTACTCCAGCTACCGCTACTGCTACTGCTGCTACTACGACGACGAC
>CAJNDV010018080.1:10776-21422 GCA_905221635.1 Symbiodinium sp. CCMP2456 | reverse complement strand
AATAATTTCGACTATTTTTCCTTGGGGTTCCTTATGATACTTCTATATGAGAAAGGAGCCCAAAACCCTGTATTGAATTATTCAGGCCCCTACATTACATACCAGACAGGGCTCCCAAAAAGGGTTCTATAAGAAAGGGTTCCCCGAAAGGGTTTCTACCAGAAAGGGTTACGAAAAAGGCCTTTGTAAGAAAGGATTGCCCAAAAAGGGTGTATACCAAAAAGGGTAAGAAAGGGTCCCTGAAAAGGGTGGCACATGCCAAAAACGCCTCCTGAAAAGGGTTTCTTAGACGGACACCAAACGGGATCCATACGGGTTTCAGGTTGCTAGAAGGGTTTCCTAAACCCTAAACCCTAATCAGGGTTCTTACAAGGGTTCCTAGAAAAGGAACCTTGAGGGTTCGGGGCCTGCGGGTTCAAGGGCCCGAGGGGTCAACAGTTTTTTTGGCGGGGCTTCAGGATATCGGGTTTAGGGGTTAGGGTTTTGGGTTTAGGGCTTAGGGGTTAGGCTTTTGGGTTTAGGGGTTTAGGGGTTTAGGGGCTTCAGGATTTCCAGTTTCGCGGTTAACTAGCTTTTTGACTTTGAGGCTTGACTTTCTCGGGCTGTTGTCCTTGGAGTCTTTGGGATGTTCGGGCTTCGAGGGTTCTAGGGATCTTCGGCTTGGCAGCTGAAGGGTTCAGGGCTTGTGGCTTTTTTTGCTCAGGATGTCACCCCAAGCCCTAAACCCTCAACCCTGAACCGGCTCCAGGATTTCCGGCTTTAAGGATTAGGTTTCGGGGCCGTTTTTGGGGATTCCTCTGTTGGGCTTGTTGGGCTTGTGGGGCTGAAGAGGTTTTTAAAGGTTCATAGGGTTGCTTGTGGTTCCCAGATTTTGTGAGGTGCAGGGCTTGCTTGAGGCAAAAAAGGCTGTAGGCTCGAAATCAGGGCGAGGGGCTCCGAGCGTTGCCGCTCATTCTTGTCATGGGTAATTCTCTAAATTAGGATCCCTTTTCAGGTCCCCAACATAGTACGGCACCCTTATAAAAAGGACCCCCCAAAGGGACCCTAGTTTAGAAAACTACCCTCATTCTCATTGTCAGGATAACGGTGTAACTATTGCTTTGCGGCCAGTGCCGAAGAGCAACTTAGAGGTCGTAGCATGTAAACTCGTCCAAGTAGTTGTTACATTGTTCGGCCAGATCGCCTTACTGCATCCGCCGCAGTACCCTGTAGTGCTGTAAACTGTAGTAGCGAGCTCTTTTTAGTTGCCTTTATAATTCCGTTCTAGTAACCCGAGTAGCACCCTTCTAGCAAGCTTCCAGTGACCCCCTCATTCACACCGTGGATGTTGACGCTTGTCCTGAGGCTGTTCTCAGCAGCCTCAGAGATCTGGCGCGGGAGGTGCCTTGTTTAAGGGCTTAAGGTTTGGAGACTCAGGGTTTTATGGGTCCTGCGTTTCGGGGTGGCGGCTTGGGCATTTAGGCTTTACACTTTGAGAAGTCTTTGCACAAACTGCATCCAGAGCACTGGAACGGGGCACCGGTTGAGGTCTCAGCCTGTTGCAGGCAAAGGCCGTCTTTGCTCATTGCGCAGACCGCTCCAGGTAGTCGATTCTCCTGACCTAGAAGCCGACAATCCTCTGATGGATGCTGGCATGGATTCTCTGTCAGGCCGGACCAAGAGCCTCAAAATGGCGGAAGGTGTCTTCGCGAAACGCTTGTGTGCAGGTGTGGAGTTCAGAAATCGGCTGCAGACGGAGTTCGACGGTGTCAATCTCCCGAACTCCATGGTTTTTGATTATCCCACGATCACCGCCGCTTGGAATGCCCTGGACAAACTTGCCGTTCCACGAGATTGTCAGGATTCTGCTTTGACGGCTCGCAGTCGGTTCCGAAAGCTCAGGAACTTGCTGGCTTCATCAATGGCCAGCCGGGCTCTTACTGGGGATGGTGCTCTTGTGTGATTGTCTTTGTGGCAATGAGGCTTCGCTGCCATAAGAGCGACACTGAGGCTTGGGGATGCGCCAGAATCTTCGACGCCAGCCGTATCCACTTCCGCAGCCCCACAGCAATCGCAAGAGCCCTTCGTGGAAGCGCTCAACGCGCTGTGCAATGGAGGCGTTCGCGTAAGTGTCCAGGGTTTGGGTCTCAAGACAGCATGCATGCATCGATCGTTCTGCAGCCCAATTGACACTGTATGCCAGGCTCCGAGACTGCGGCTAGCAAGCCAGTGTTCCTGGTACCAGGTGCAGGCGCAGAGATACTCCCCGGAGAATTGGGCGGTTGAACTCTTTCGAGCCGTAGCTCGGAGGTGTTTGATGAGCCGTTTGCTTCCGCCTCCATTGTCACTCCAAAGCCTAATCCCTGCGGAGGCATGCAAGCGGGAAGCTTTAGAACCCTCGCCGCGCGCCTTGCGCTGGCCAGCTACGGCCTGAGCTGGCCCAAGAGTATCCCCAGAGAAGAGTGGCCCAGCAGTCTCAAGGACCGGATCGCATACAAGGTCTTACAGGGTCTTCTGGCTATATCAATATCAACAGAGTGTTAGTTTCCTTTATGACTTACTCGGGAGTTTGGTGCAGAGGGCGATCTGCGGTTCAGGGTTTACACCTTTGCGGCCACGGACATTTGTTCCATTTTCGTTTTTGCCTCATCATACTAGTACATTTCAGCAAAGCCCAAAACAAATCACCACGATCCCAACACCGCGGTTTTTGTAATCTCGAGCAGCCCGGAGAGCCCACCATGTCTGTCTTGCTTCCCCAAAACCCGAGTCAAGGCCCCCAAAGCCTGGCGCCTCAAGCCGAAATCCCAGAGCCTGAGCTTCAGCAAGAGCTTCGAAGCAACTGGTCTCAAAAGGCCTCAGCGCCTACAGCCTACTGCCCCATAAAGGGCCTAGGCTTTGGGCCCATAAAGCCTGCAGCTTGCAAAGAGGAGCTTGCCGAGCTCTTCTTCTCCGAGATTCAGAAGGTCCAACCTTCTGGTCCCTACATTTTGGCGGGGCACTCCTTCGGCCCCTTTGGTTGATTCAGAGCAGAGGAAGGAAAGACGGATGTATAAGAGGGGTGTTCATCAGAGTGAGGAGTGTCCTAGGATGAGATGGTCGTGAGCGGCAGATAGAAGCAGGCGAGCAGGAATACGCAGCAGAGCTGGAAGCCTTCGATAACAAGAAAAGAGGGAGAGAGGAGTAATGAGAGCAATGCGTAATATCAACCAAGAGGAAACTCAGCACCATCAGGGCAAATTTAGGGTAACACGAACGAGCAGTAATGATCGCAAGCATTCATGTCAATAAGCGTGACCAGTGGTGTAAGCACACCCCGGCGATGTCCAATGCGAAGCACCATGTCTTGATGAAAAATCGTGGTGGCACGAACAACAGGAGCCACAATAGACGTCATTCGGCTATGCATCGCGGCCATAACAACAGTGATCATGTTGATGGATGGAAATTACTCGTGCATACTGGTATGGCAGCGGTGATGGTGGTGGTGGTGGTGGTTCGGATGACGATGGGAACGATGCTGAAGAACACACACTATGCCAATGACGGTGATGACGGCTATGACGACGACGACGACGAGGATGATGACGACGACGGCGACTCTTGAAGGATACTTCGGTCAGAATCGTCTGCCACAAGGCACCATCGTGGGCCTCTGGCTTTGAGCACCTACTATGTCTATGATTTTCAAGATCCGGTTTCACGATTGTTTCTTGCCCAACGTCCGACAGCGCCCAGGCGCCAACGTCTGTTTGGAGATAGCAGCCGTCGCCTCCTCGAAGGGGCAGCAAGCGGCCCGTCGGCTTTCTGAGAGTGAAGTCAAGTCCAGCACATGGCCCTGAAGCCTGTTGATGGTGAGCTGTCTATTTCCAGAGCCACATGTTCGAGATATTTGTGCCAGAGCCAAATGTTCGAGATATTTGTGAGCACCGAAGCTGCTTAACTTGCAAGTGCATTGCCGTTAGTGAAGCTGCAGGTATCTATGGTAGTTCTGCTGGATCCTCGAAGCTTGCTACCACTCCAAGTGGACGTGCAAGCAGCGTTTGCCAAGTCAGGCCTGCTGCCCCCAACAGAAGTAATAGTTTGAATAGGGTTTTGGGTATATTATTTTATAAGTATATAATAAGGAACCCCCAAAATAGTATAGGTATTATGAGACCAATACTGGCATGCAGTGAACGCAATGTGCGGTTTGCCCTGCGTGCAGAGTGTCTGCTCGTTCGGAGGCCTTGCCGAAAGCTTGGCGCTGCTGGCACAGACTCTGCCGGGTGTAGAAGGAGCACGCTATGCAGAGCTCTTGGATGCCCATGCAGGGGACGGAGACGAGGCCGATTTCTGCAAGCACTGACGACTCGCCGGAAGACGCGACTAAAAAAGGTGAGAGAGATGGGAAGTAGCTAAAGTGCCTATCCAGCAAGCTACCAGCAGTTCCCAGAACCGGCAGTGAGACCTGCACGGTCGGTCTGACTCCTGCCATCTACCCAGTACCTGTGATGCAGGCCATCAGGAAAGCCCTCAGTCCGGGGGCTTTATCTTCCTTGGAGCATGTACATGCCACTTGTCAAGGTTGAGCTGTAGGTTGGGGGCTTCCAGATTTACATCCATGTGCCTTTCTCTCTTTATCAGTGAGACTGGTCCTAAACCCCCCCGAAAAACTCTCAACTCTAAACCCTAAACCCTAAACCCTAAACCCTAAGCCCTAAACCCTAAACCCTAAACCCTAAGCCCCTCGCCCAGGAAACCACGCAGTGGTACAGCGCTCTGCTTCAGCAGGGTGAAGCGCCGCCGGCTCTTCCAGACACCAAAGTCGCAGTTCTGCGAGCCCCGGTGGCCGGGGGCTCGGAGTTTCAAGTTGACGGAAGGAAAAAGTCATGCTGACAACGGAATGGGTATGGTACATATCCTATTTATATAGGGGGTCCTCATATTGAGGATCCTGTCTTTGGTTTATACAAGAACATGTAACATGTAACATCATCCACGATCGTCGCAATATGACACACAAGGAGGAGCAGTGATAGCACGTCCATGGCCTTTGTTCATGCAAGTGCTAGTGCATGCTAGTGCTCATACCGCATGTGTTCCAGTCCTGATACAAACACAGGTGCGAATGCTGCCATGGAGACTCATGTGGGTAAGCATGCTATACCGTTAACAACTAGTGAGAACAACGATAACAGCTGGAGTGCGAGCAGTACGTTTCACACTGCAAGCAGCCGTATCCGTGTCATGACTCGTACCGTCGCCAGGAATACGATGGGCAATCATAGCGGTACTCGGTTTAAACTTTACCAGCAGCGCAAGCAGTTCGAACACTGACGAAGATAAAGAGCAATAGTTTTAGACGATTCTGACTATGGTGGTGTCCACATTCATCACTTTTCCTCAATTTTAAGAGTCAGGACATGTCATGATGCTGGTGGCTGTGATCCGGACCTTGCATCTCAGGCGTGGAAGTCGGCAAAGGCGAATGAGACGACTGCGGAGAGGATTGTGCGTTGCTCGGTAAGACTGGAAGGCAGTGGGCTTCAGTGGGGGAAGCTCCCAGGCCCCCCATTGCCCTAAAGCCCTAAGTATTATTATCAGTTTTGGTATTGTTATGCTTTTGATTTTTGTGTTATTATCCACACCGCTGTTATTATTCTTGTTGCCACTATCCTAAACCCTCGACCCCAATAGCCGAGGTGAGTTCCAAGCTCTCACTTTCCAAGATGACAAGGAGGTTGCGAGCCAGCTTTCTGCCCTTTCGCAGGCTCCTGAGGTCCTGAAGGCCGGGTTAGAGCCCTTTCTTTTCTTGGGGATGTAGGTGGGGTTAGGGTCTAGAGCTTCCAGTTCCGAGTTTCGGATTTAGGGCTTAGGGCTTAAAGTTTAAGTGTGTGGGTTTCGGTCTGAGAGAGGAGGGGGTTTACGTGGGTTCAGCACTTGCAGAGCCACGAAGATTCTGGCAGGTGCCGGGCACGCACTTTAGCACCTCGGCTGGATCAGGGAATACTCGTTGATTGTGTTTTTTGTGTCCTTTATGTTATATGGTAATCTGTCGATGTATATATCTGCTCGTGCACATAAACTTTATAGGATGTTTAGTGGAGGGTAGTTCAAGGCGGGAGGGTAATGCGATCCTTACGGGAGCCTTAGGGCCTAAGGGAGCCTAATCTAGGCGCACTCATGGACTGCCAAGTTCTACGAATCTTCCGTGGACCCCTCCCACAAGAAGTTTATTAGAGTAGGAGAGAAAGTTGTACAGATATGCAGTCAGTTCTGATATACATATAACTATATGCATATACATACACACAGTTTACACATGTACTAGCGCAGCATGTAAATGTGTACACACACATGTATATCTATGGCTGTATATATATATATAGATATATGTATATATACGCACACACACACACACATTATGACAACCATAATTATATGCATACTGATGCACATATATATATATATATACATATATATATATATACATATTATGTACATAATATATGTGTATATATATAGTGATAATGTGCATATATATATATATATTTAAATATATATATATATACACATACATTATATATATAGCATATGTGTGTGTGTGCGTCTAGGGGCTTGCCCACCTCTGAATCTGCCACCAGGCATGCTCCACGAGCCCAACGTCGCAAGCTAAGTGCACGAGTGGAGAGGTAGAGTCTCTTTCGAGGTCGCGCCTCTAAGGGTTTAACAGCGCAAACTGTGTCTGAGCGCATCCTGTGTGCTCTGCTCTCAGGTGATCAAAGTGGCGTTCAAGGTCATTTCAGCTTTGAACAGCATGGAGGAGGAAGATGAGGAGTAGGCGCAATTGCGGGGCAACATAAGCGTCGGGGTTTCAGAGAAGTGTTGTTGCTGTCCAATAATTGACCACGGCTGACGGCCAAGACCAGTTTACAGGGAGCTTTAGTGGCCTTCGGGGGCTGATGATGCTTCTGGTAATTTGCGTTTGATCATTTGCTTCTTGTGACTGTAAGTGAGGCCAGTGTGTTCGGGGGTGTCGGTGTCTGTTGCAGGCACGAACAACAGCTTCCTTGTTCCAGGAATGCTAATACGATGATTCCGGGGAGGACGTGTTGTCATGATCGTTCCGAAATCGATTCAAAGCGGCTTGTGGGAGGCGTCCCACCGCGCTGCCGCGTGGTGAGAGACGAAGATCGTCAGTTAGCACAGCAGCTCTAGGGTCAGCCTGTCAGCCAGTGGTCATATAGTTGAAGCAGAATTCTAGTCACTAGTTTTCTGCATCCCGTCACTGCTTTAACTGAAGACTATATTCATTTCTGTTCTCTTTGCAGTTATGAGCTGGCAATCGCAACTGTAGAGATGCCGGGTGAGGACCCCAGGCGTTGTGCCAGCCAGAGCGCAGAGCGCAGCACTCAGCACAGCTCCACCCTTTAAAGCCAAAACCCTGAACCCAAGGAACCTTAAACCCTTTAAAGCCAAAACCCTGAGCCCAAGGAACCTTAAACCCTTTAAAGCCAAAAGCCCCTGAACCCAAGGAACCTTAAACCCTTTAAAGCCAAAAGCCCCTGAACTCACGGTCGGGGGCCCTTATCCCTGGAGCTTCTTAAGCTCACCCCGGGGCACAAGGCGCCGCGAAGGAATCCGTGCATCCCCAAAGATGGAAGCACCTGCGAATGGCAGAACTGAGTGCCTTGAGTCTTTCTCAAAAAAAAAATAACAGACAAGATGAAGACAAGACAACTACCGATATGTAGAAGTACACAAGAAAATGCGAAGCGGACCGGATCCACATTCAAAAGGACGGTCGGCGAGGAATTCGTCAAACTCGCCACTGAAAAAACCTGAAACCGGAGACTGAAGGGCTCAGCTAGGAAGTTCTGTGCACATGCGATTTGAAGCCTGTGCAGATTTTCGCTTAGATACCGTGACAACTTATGACAGCGGTTCTTGGAACACCTCCGCCTTTGAGGCGACTTTCAATGATTTCAATATCGCCATCGAAAAAGGATTGCAGGGAACAGGAAATCCGTTTGACGGATTCGAGTTGACCTGAGTCAGGGTTTCCACCTGTGAAGCTGCAGCTTTTGGCCCAGGTCGGCAGTAGACCGGTAGACCCTAAACCTATATAGCAGCCTCAGAGAAACTTTGGAGAGCACCTCTACTTCTAGGGACAGTTCGTTGGTACATCAAACCATCAAGTACATCTTTCAGACAGCTTCGTTTTAGCGGCTTCGCTGCGGAAACTGCAGCCTGGAGCCTAGTTTCACTGCCTGCTGCAAAGACTGCGCGGGCATAGCTACCTGCCATAAACAGTGACCTAGTCTAGCCGGCCGCATTGCGCAGACTACTTTGAAACCCTGAACCCCGGATATAAACCCTGAAAAAACCCTCCAGCCAGAGTTCTGGAGACCCATGCGCAAGGCCGGTGTCACACGATGGACGGAGGCGCCCTAAGCCCTAAGCTAAACGCCCGTCTAAAAACAGCAGCGGCTTTCAGCCTTAGGAAGCCCCCTGAGCCCAAACCCTAAAGCCTAAACCCTAAACCCTAAACCCTGAGCCCAAACCCTAAAGCCCCCACCTTCCGAGGGCCCAAGGCCAAGGCTTGCGATGCCTCGCGATGGCAGGGCGACTGCCAAAGCCAAGCTTCCGAAGCTGCAGCCCAACGTCAACAGGCTCCGCGCTGATAAGGGCTACTGGAGCTGGAGGGGTGGCCTCAAGGGTTTGCATAAGTCTTGCTACCGGGGTTGCTATGAGGATTGATGTTGGGACTTGGGCAGGCAAGGTTTAAAGATACTTTGGGCTAAGGGCTTTCACGGCGAAGGATAGTTTAGGCTGTAGGATAATCTGGGCTCAGCTTCTTGGGTTTCTGTACCCTTCTTCTACGACATAGTTAGCAGCGGCAATGCATAAACTCTATTAGGTCCCGGGCATAGTACGCTTATCCCCTTTCCTCCTGACTACACTAGAAGTTCAGCTGTACTGCGACTGCTTCTCTTCGGAAGCTCGTGCAGAGCTTGAAGCTTCAGGCAGAGTGCTCAAAACCCCCTGGCCTTGCTACTGGACTCGTACTTACTATATCCTTATTATAGTTCGTAATATTATAATGATTACAACTGGTAGCCTGGTTTAATGATTTCTGCTTTAATCGTGAACGGCATCTTCATGATGGCTTGTGTCGTTCTGATCCCCAAGCCCTAAACCCAAAACCCTGAACCCTGAACCCTGAACCCTAAACCCCAAACCCATCATTCAGGTTCTTGCTGCCGGTAGTCTTCCGGGGGCGGATGGAGCGGTTCGTTCCGGGAGCCTGAAGCCCTCACCCCACAAGCCCTACAGCTCACATATGTAGTCATATATATATATATACATATGTACAATCTATATGTATATATATATATATATATGTATATATATATATATACATATATATATATATACGCCCAGCATCATATAATATCGTATAAGATAAGTTAATTAAGATAATATAGTATAAGATGAAAAAATAATATTATATAACACAAGATACAATATAACAGAGTACAATATGATAGAATATGTTATATGCATATATGCATATCTGTATATCTGTACATCTGTATATATGTATATATGTTATATATCATATCTTGCATACTAGTTACTTGATGTCAGATACTAGATATCAAATATTAGATATCAGGCATTAGATCCAAAGATTTCTTCTGCTTGCGAGGCGTGCGCAGCAGATCATCACTGCACACATGCAGCTCGAGGACCTCGTGGGGTTCAGGTGTTTGGTCTTGAGCCAATGAAGGCGGGGTACGGCCAACGGCGTTAGGAACAGGGTTGAGCCCCCGACAGGTAAAGCTTCGCGCTGTGCTGCATCTTTGCACCAGGAGCGAGGGGAAGTGGGAACTGTGTCCACGAACAGTGTGCCCATCCTCTCGAAACTGGAGCGAAGCTGGGCCTTAAATGGCACGATGCCACGTACATGTGGTGTAAATGAAGAGTCGTATTGTTGAGAATTCAGAATACAAGACAAACTCACTGCTGCATCTTGGAGCTGCAACATGCGCACAAAATAAATCGAGGAACAAGCGAACAAACAATCAGGAATGCATGACATGGATGAGTGTCTGACTGACTGCCTGACTGACTGACTGAATGAATGAATGAATGAATCAATGAAATAATGAATTGAATGAACGAATGCCTGACGGCCTGACTGACTGACTTGCTGACTCTGACTGTCTGAATGAAATGAAAGAGCGAATGAATGAAAGAATGAGTGAGAGAATAAAGGAACGAAGGAATGCGCGAATGAACGAGTGAGTGAGTGAGTGAGTGAGTGAGTGAGTGGGTCAATAGCTAGAAAGTAGGTAGCTAGGTAGGTAGGTAGGTAGGTAGGTAGGTAGGTAGGTAGGTAGGTAGGTAAGTAGGTGGCTAGGTAGATAGTAAGGTTGACAGACAGATAGGTAGATAGATAGATACTGATACATGCGCATACCGTATCCATGTACAGGTACGCAAACATTTGCGTATGCATACACACAGATACGTACATGCGCATACACAGGCACAGGGGCACATGCACACATGCACAGACACGGACGCACACGTAAGCATACTCACTAAACGAGCATGGAGCTCTAATCCGAGCACCTGATTAATAGGGGGGGGCCCCCCCCCAAAAAAAAAAGGTAACA
>CAJNDV010018080.1:0-10676 GCA_905221635.1 Symbiodinium sp. CCMP2456 | reverse complement strand
CTATTAATCAAGTGCTCGGATTAGGCTCTACTTGATCAGCCTTACAAATCAGGAGTGAACTGTACAGTGTTCGATTCGGAGATTTTGTGTTTGTACATAGATATTTTCAGCACAGTGGAGCATAAAGCCGTTCTGCGCATCAGTGCATGTGGTACTTCGGCCCATACGAAATGCCGAACAATATCCAAGACACAGACTACCGTGCCACATGTCGCTGTTGTAGACCATAGTGTGGCAGAGATGATGATGTGATTCTGATGTGTACTACGTAGCATAGTTCTCGAAATGCATGTTGAAGTACTTTTGGTAGGATTCACATATAGTAATGGCAATAGTGACAAGCAGAAGTTTTATCGCGCTGCCACTGTCTGCAGTTCTGACCTGCCTATCCAAGGAACTGCGCCGAAGACGGCACGTTCTCATGATGTTTCGCACCTTTGTGACCAGCCGATGCACCTCACACCGAGTCTTCCAATGTCGCTGATCGAAGAGAAGGATCATGCATTTTGGCTGCCACACACGGTTTGGTTTCAGCTCGGTACTGGCGATGCTTTTTCTTTATGGCTAGGTGTAGGAGCAGGATTAGGGATGTTGTATGTTCATGTGGCGCTCTGCAATCATATTGGTGCTCCTGAACACCATATAACATACTATTGTGCACAGTCGTAAAAGCGCATAGTAACGAGAACGTATTATACTATTATACACATGGCGAGACATGCATTAATAAACATGAGAACATGATGACCGTTTCCGAGGTATACGAGAGTAGCTTCCTTCCGGTAGATGCTTCAAGCACCTACCGCGAAGAGGATGGCCTCTGGCATACAAAGGCAAGGGCTGCACAACTTCCGGGCTTCCGTGCTCAGGGCCTTACGGTTTGGGGTTCGTAGGGTAGTAGAGGTTTAGTTCAGAGATCACCTTGTAACCAGGTCTTCCCTTCCGACAACCCTTCGAGTCGAACAGATGCGGTGATGCTGGACAACTGGATCAGCAAGTCGCTGGAGGAAGTGGAAGACCATCTTACAGCAAGTTGGCTGAAAAGAGCGGCCATGCGAGCTTTAACTTCTCTGCTGTGCTCAGGAAACCCAGCGGAGTCGAGATGACTTTGCAGACACGGCGTCGTGGTTGAGAACCAGTGCAGTCGTAATGCCTCCGGCCATTGGGGCCAAGCTCTGTCAGGTACAGGAGCTGGTGCCCGTCCTCTCGGTGGCGCTGCATGAGATTGTTCGGCAGGTGATGCACCATTGTCCCGAACGAGGCTTCAGGGGTTCAGCGCTGACAAGGTGAGTCATGAGGGCTCTTCGGCAAATCACGACATGTCACAGGGTATGCAAGCTACAAACACAACAAGCCACATCGGCCGTTGAAAGCATCTCAGCAGCACCGTCTTGCATGAGCCTTTCTCTCGGGAGTTGTTCTGGATTTTGCTTCCCTTGAGCCTTAAACTGTAAGATACCTGGCTTAGCAGAGTTCTTCAACCTAGAGACCCCACCTGAAGCCTTAATAATTAGAAACGGGTTTTGTGGTATATTATACTATAACTATAAAAGGGAACCCCCAAAATACTATG
Source organism: Symbiodinium sp. CCMP2456 (assembly GCA_905221635.1). Lineage (NCBI taxonomy): Eukaryota > Dinophyceae > Suessiales > Symbiodiniaceae > Symbiodinium > Symbiodinium sp. CCMP2456. The sequence goes on along the minus strand of CAJNDV010018080.1, from coordinate 9,103 downwards.
ATTTAACGCACTTTGGCAGGTGCAGCCTTGCAGAAGATCTGGCGGACCTACGTGGAGCGGCTCAGGGTTCCGGGCTGGGGTTGAGGTTTCGGGGTCGTACCCTCTGAACTCGGCAAGGGTTTCGGGTTTAGGGTTTAGGGTTTAGGGTTTACTGTAGCTTTCGGGGTCGTACCCTCAGAGAGGGCGGGGTCCGCCGCCACCTTCAGCTCAGTGTCCGTATGCCACTATTAAGGATGAGCCATAAATCACCGAAAACTAAGCTCTAGACCGCAAAATTCATCTCTACGTCTATACCCTCATCCCTAGAACATAAAGCCAAAGTGTATCGGCTTTGAGGGGTAATCCGAAACCCTGAACTCCAAAGCTCTAGACCCTAAGCCCTAAACCCTGAACCCTAAACCCCTAAAGCGCTCTGCCCCAAAACTCCCCAAAACCCCCCAAAAGAGCCCGAAATCCTAGTATATAAGCCCTATTGAAGGAGCTTTTCGAGCGGGTCTTGGAGCAGATGCGACAGTCGCTCAAGATTCACAAGGCCTCCACAGACTAGGGCTCCGAAGGGTTGTACTATAAGGGCCTAAATCATTACCTTTACTATTTTTGGGGGTTCCTTGTTATAATGATAGTATAAAGGGCCCCACAACCCTATTTAAATTATTAAGGCCCCTATATTACTGGAGGGTTTATGGTTTAGGGTTTGGGCGTTTAGCGGTGTTTAGGATCTATGGGGAGTTTTGGGGCTTCAAAAACGACGGACCTAATGCCAACTCAAAGCAGCGTTCCGGGGGTTAGGGCTTAGGGTTCAGTGCTTTTTTGGGCTTGGGGCTTGTTGGGGCTCAGGGTTGAGGGTTTAAGAGTTCCGCACATGATTGAGGGCTTAAGGCTTAGGTGCGGCGCGGTTGCAAGTTGTTTTCTGCTTAGTTCTCTCTATTGGCGCTGCGTAGTTGTTTCTTCTTGGGTGGATGATCGGTGGCTGACAACGTTTGCCGGCCCACTGATCATGGTAAATGTAAACCAACTCAACCCATGCAAGCATTAGCCCCTGCTCGAATTAGAAAGGCCCTTGAACTATAGAGCCCTCGCACAACCCGTGTAGAACCCTTTAGCAGGAACCCTATTCTAACTATTAGGGCACCTACATTGTACATGTCTCTTTGAGCCAGGAACGCACCGGCGAGATCCAGCAGGAGCTCAAGCAAGCGAACCAGGCAAAGGGGACAGTGAAATGCATGGCAAGCTGGAGCTTTGGGTTTCGGGCATAAGGTTGAACAGCTTATCATACCTAGATACCATAAACCCTAAACCCCAAACTCTAAACCCTAAGCCCTAAACGCTAAACCCTAAACCCGAAGACCATCCCTGAAGCAGCACTCCCCTTAAGACCCCTACACCTGACCCCCGACATCCCTAAACCAAGATCCTCGGAAGCCCCCGGATCCTGCTTGGAGTTTTATGGGTAGTTATACGTGGGATTATAAGTAGGGTAACTACAGTTATATTCCATATTTAGGGGACTTATAACCCCACTTATAACTACCCATGAACCTCCAAGTAAACCCTTATAGCAGCCCTTATAGGACCCTTTAAGGAACCCTTTAAAGGACCCTCCAAGTGCGTTTTTTTTTCGCCCCAGGAAGTGAAGGATCTCAAGCGGGAGCATCCCGAGCAGATGCACACGATCATCTCGGAGCTTGAGGCGGGTTTTTTCGGGTTTCGGAGGCTTTAGGGTTTAGGGTTTAGGGGTTTAGGGTGTCAGGGCTTCTGTGAAGATCTGACGTCCGTACTTGTAACCCAGAAGCCGCTGCATGTTGGGACATCCTGGGCCCGTGTCATGTCAATCCTTTGCCCCAGGTTCGAGGTGCATGTTTGGTGGTTGATTGTTGCGGCACGTTCAGGCTGTGGTTCTCCTTGAGCTCAACATCCACATTGCATGATCCACTTCTTGTCCTTCCCTTTCTCTTGCTTTATGGGGGCTTCTCAGAGATGGGGTGCCTCTCCGGACCCCTACAGTCTTCCATGATCCCACAAGTGAACCTCATTTGGAGAACTACCGCAGACTTTCGACACTTAAGCCCTGAACCCAATTCAGAGTCATCAGGGAGCTATCCTAAGCCCGAAAGCCCAAAACCCAAAAAGGGACGCGCACCTAGAGAACTACTCTTCTGAAGCCACCCGGATTTAGAGAACCACCCTCTGAAGAGACCTTGATTTAGAGAATTGCCCTTCTGAAGAATATTTTGAAGAGGCCAAGTTCATGCAGCGTCAGCGCAACTACGAGCAAGACCTGCAGGAGGCCAGGAATGAGGGCTTTTGGGTTTGGGGGTGGAGGGGTTTAGGGTCCTGGGTAGTATTAGGGGTTGAAGGGGATTCTTCTTAACCCCACAGTTGGCTCTCTTAGAAGGGACCTTATTGAGAGGGTCTGTATCCCCAAGGGTCCCCCCAATCCTACATGGTTCTTGGTTAGTTTTGGGGTTTCAGATTTTTGGTTCTCAGGATTCAGTGCTCAGTGCTTTGGGGCTTCGGATTTGGTGTTTGGGAGTTGCGAAGGGTTTGGGGTTCGTCGCTAAGGGTTTGGGGTGTTAGCCTTCGCATCGTTTCTTCCAGTGTCGGCTCGAAGAGTTTTGGGCTCTCTGATTGCTTGGGTAACCTGACCTGAGCACACCAAGAGTGTGGTGGGATCCCGGAGGCTCTCTAGCGTGAGGGTGGGCAACTACCCGATCATAGAGACCTGGGCCTTGTACAGGGGGCACGACTATAAGAAGACATGCCAGATGTTCGAAATCATGGTGAATGCAATGGCTTTCAGGAACAAGCCCAGACTACGCCAGTCAGCGCCGGTGCCGCTAGTGCCGTCGTTGGAGTACTATCGTTGCTCCTGGTTTCGCCAGTGTTGTGGCGAATACCTCACTAAGTTTTCCCAAGACTGAAGGACCCAAAGCCCCAACCCCATGACACCAGCGCCCAAAACTGCCAAAGCCACAAAAGCAAGGCAGAGGAGGAGAACCTTGCGGCAAAGACGGCCATTCGAACCCAGCACCGCGAGATGGAGAACTGGTATCCAGGCCATTTGAAAAGAGGGTTCAGGCTCCAGGGTTCAGGGTTCAGGGTTTAGGTTGAAGGTTGAGTTGAGGGTCGTGGACAGTATTCAGAGTCTTCGGGTTTTCGGGTTTGGAGGTTCAGAGACGAGGGGGAATTCTTCTTTGCAGACAAAGGCGGCCATGGCTTAAACTAAGACCCTAAGCCCTAAACTCTGAAACGTTTTAGCCCGGAACAGTGCGGCTTGTCAGGCTTTGCTCACTACCAGGACTCCTTTGTCAAGAACCTGCTTCCTCAGATGGAGAACGGCCTTTGCCTCAGATGGACAGTTCAGGGTTTGGGGCCGTCTCATCATAAGTTCATTCAGTGGCCGCTTGTCGCGACTTCTCCTGATCGCTCAAGTTGGGAAGCAACTCATTGGAGAATCATGTGACGTATAGGTGCCTTGATCGGCTTCATCAGAACCTTAACTCTACTTGATGCGCGTCTGTCAAGCAAGCCCTGAAAACCCGAACCTTGTACAATGACCCCAGTATAGAAAAGCATCCCTCAGCTTCTTCAAGGCCCAAATTCCTGTTATGTAAAGTTATATACTATGGAATTTACAAGAACAAGGCCACCAAAATACAGCATTGAGGGCTCGATTTCTTAAGTTTTGTTTTTGAGGGGCTCAATTTCTGAATTTGGGATTTTCTGGATGGCGGCTTACCTCTTCAAAATGAGGGGCTGATTGAGGTCTGAAAGCTTTTATTTCGGAAGGTAGTTGTAGCTCAGAGGGCCAGCGCAAGTTCACATGGCAAAGTCTGCGGGCTCGAGTCACCCTGGTTCGGGTTTTTAAGCACAGAAAACCAGCGAAGAAAAAATGAGAAGAGCAAAATTAGAAACTGGCACGCCTGGGCCAGGGTACCCTGGATTTCTCATTTTCAATTTGCGCATTTTTGTATATGTTTATTGTTGCACTGCTGCCCGAGAGGCTTAGATTTCTTAAACCAATGATTTCTTGAGCAGTGCTGTCGCTGTATCATTTAAATTTACCTAGAAGAGCTATAATATCTCATATTCGATTGTGATATAACCGCTCATAACCTACGAAAGATGTTATACACGACTAGATGATATTATACAATAATAGATATGACGCACCATGTTAAAACCCTAGTTTTTTGTGCTTCCTTATTCAGATGGCGCTTCAGCGAAGATGTTCAAGGAGAGCGACACGGCGAATCGGAGAAGCGGTTTAGCAGTCAGGGTTTAGGGTTGGCGCTATTGGGTTTATAGGGCCCCGTCATACCCAAAAGCCCTGACAGTTTGCGTTTTGGAACTGATGGGGTTAGAGAGAGATTTGCAGGGCGTTAGGGTTTAGGTTTCACGGTTTCGGCACGCGGGTTACATTGAGGGATGGAGTGAGGTTTAGGACTGAGGTCTCATCAAACGGTGTTGATGAGATCGAAACATGGCGTCCAAACAAAATGAAAGGTAGTTCAAGATATGAAATTCGTGGAATAGCGTTCCCTAAGCCGACAACGTTTATCCTTTTCCAGAACTTCCGAATCTGCTCGTAGAACTTACAGCTCGAAGAGGCGAAGGAGAACCCTTCCTCCTCTGAGGCTTGAAGTTTGGAGCTTTTTACGACTTAGTCAAGAAGCCTGAATAATTTGTAATGCTGTTCCCTCCGATACGCTATTATGAGTACAGTATAATTTATCCGAAAGCCTTTTTGTAATTACTAAGGCACTTACAGTAACTTAACCACGTAAAGCTGAAAGCCCTTGCTGGTTGTGCGGAGCGAAACCCTGACGCAGCAGGAGGCGGCCACGACGGAAGATGCAGTTCCTGAAGTAGCAATGGCGGAGGCCCATCACCTCAAGTAAGGTTCCGCGTTTCGAGAGTTTGCGGACTTTAGGGCTCAGGGTTGCAATAGGAGAGTTTTAGAGATGTCTGAGAAACAGTTGGAGTTCGAAACGTTGAGTAACATTTCCGAGGGGAGCGATATGCATGTCGTTCTTGTCGGCTTGACCTTCAGGAGGTGCTGGTGTACAGCCGAAACGCACACTGATTCCACGCCGACCGTAACCACAAATGCCCACCCCGTATGCTTAGGACCGGGAACCCGACGATGCTCCAAATCCATCCTGCAAGAGCGCAAGAGCGAGTCCGTCAGAAGAGCCGCATCAAGCAAACTCAACAACAAGAAACCAGCAAACCAGGAAAGCAGAAACTTTCAAACAACAGCAGTTCATCAAACCTCGCAGGCATGCAAGAGCCACACCAACGCAAAAAAATGCCCACATCTTCGAGGGTGCCCCCATCATGGATTCTCTTGGTTCCATGACGGTATAGCCGCCTAGGATCACGAAGACTGTGCTTCGCTGTGCGTTGGTCCGCGTCGGCGTGTTTGGCTAGCTCGTTGTGTTGCTAGTCCAGACGATGAAAGTGTGTTATGCCGTCATGCTCTTCCCCTAAATCCTGGTCCTAAACCCTGACCCAAACCTAAATCCTGGTCCTAAACCCTGACCCAAACCTAAATCATGGTCCTAAACCCTGACCCAAAAACTGTTGCCCAAAGCCGCGGGGAGGACTTCAAGAGGTTGCTTGCTGCGTTGCCACCCGAGAAGCGCAAGATCATAGGCCCAGAGCAGCTGCTTCAGGTTTCTGGCGTCGGTGTTAAGTTTAGGGTTTAGGGTTTAGGGTTTAGGGTTTAGGGTTTAGGAACAGGAAATATGGGAGTTTCCGAAAATAAGGGGTACCTTATTTTGGGGTCCTTATAATAAGGATCCTACTATTTAGGGTACTATATTAGGGTCCCCTATTTTCGGAAACCCCTAAGTATGCATGGTGTCAAAGTTTGTCCAAGGGTAGTGTCGCTATGTAGTACCTGCTGCTATCGTAGTGTACTGCATGTCACAGTTTGGCAATATATGCTATGACTTCATACGATAGTGTGCCAGTCCGCTGCTGCTTGTACTATCAGCCCCCTCTCCCCCCCTCCCATCCCCGCCTCCCTGTCCCCCCTCCTTCCCGGCTTGGGGTTTAGGGTTTAGGGTCTAGGTTTAAGGGTTAGGAATAAGGGGAAGGGAAGAGTAGAGTGGGATTGAGGTTTAGGAGTGTGGGGTTTGGGGTTAAGGGCTTGCAGGGGAGAGGGGGTAGGGGGGAGGGCTTACTTCTGTGTCAAGAAATGTGTGTGTTTTGGTGCACTCTCCTTCATTTGATCTAGAGTGTCATCATATGATTAGTCCGGCACAGCATGACATAGCACTACATGGTGCTTTGCATGAGCTAGTGTACAGTGTATGATGTAGCGACATAGCATGGAATAGCATGATGCAATACCATGTGACATAAGCCCGTGTTCTACAGCACTGGCTTGCCCTGTCCCATTATACTAGACGGTGATATGTATGGATGTGCTTTAGCTTTTCGTACCATGTGGCGACATACAGCACTGCACGGTATTATGTAGGATTTCGCAAGATGATGCAGTATCACGTTGTGCGTCGCACTGTAAAGGGCCATGTCCTAAGCTCCGAAGATTTCGGGTGGGACGTTGGGGACATTAACTAGTTCAGCAGGTTGAACGGTTCTAAACCCGGCCCAAGCGATTTTTAGGCCTCAGGTTATCTGAACAGAAGGTTCAACAACAACCGGCACCTTTAGCTTTGTGGGTTTCGGATTGTTTGCAAATGTCAATGCCGAAGCGGTGGTTTCCATGGATTCTAAAAACCACCCGCACAGAATCACACAGGCAAAGGTGTCATGGAAAACTTATCCAACTTGCAGCTTCATGTTCATGTTCACTGAGCTCCTTCGGACTTGGTGCCAGAAGGGTCACCGGAGCGTAGAGGGTTGACTCTGTTTGGGACGTTTGAATAGGTTGCTCTCCAGGCATGCTGAGTGTTTTGAGCTTTGTGATGATGGAGGATCCTTGCGGTGCGGTTCAGCGTAGCTTGCGGCCCTTCTTTCCTGAGCAGTGCAAGCGGCCCTAAGATCACCAGAATCAGTCAACTCGTGTGTCTATCAGGCCCTTTCGATGTTCTCACAGATGGGTTGAATGAGTACAATCCTACTGTGAGGTCATGAATGAATTACATAGTCTTGAGATATGGTCTGCAAGGGGTTGCCATGCTTGGGATCTAGATTCTCTTTACCACCTGTCGCATGGTTTCATTGCTAATCCCATGTACACACCATATGTATGAACAACCAAGACTATGTATCGAATTTTCTTTCTTAGTCTCCATCACTGATATCATCACTTCAGCAGTAGTACGGCAACTTAGTGTCTTAATGGGTAGGAACAGCTACCGAGCTACCTAAACCAGTAAGCACGCATACATATATTTCCCCAGGCATATGCGAAGACATAGTTTCTCTCGGCCTGAAATCCGAAGCCCTAAAGCCCAGCAGCCTCGAAACAGGGAAGGACCTGATGGGTTTGATCGACGGCGACGAAGTACAGCGGATGCAAGACGATGTGCCACAAAGCTTGGAGGCCACATATGTGAAGGGAGAAGTTGCTGCAAGCTTCGGTCCTACTTAAGGGACCCATCCGAGTGATAGCGTAGAGCGTAGAACAGCCCTCATTGGCCTGTCCTGCGTTTGAGTGTGCCACTTACTGCGCCAGGACCAGCAGCAGGAGATCGAGGAGATCGAACGTTTGCAAGGTGAGCTACAGAAGCAGGAGGCGCTGCATTTCATCCAGAATGCAGTAGCACCTGGCCTCCGCTCCTGAATTATTCTCGAAATATGGAGACATCCGCCTGCCGCCAACCGTGCACCCAACACATGCTCGCTTGAACATGTGCTTGTTCGCTAGCTTGCTCACATTCTTCACGGCTCAGCATACTGGAAGGAGCGCATCAAAAAGCTGAAGCTGGAGATTGCCCAGTGGCCTGGCTTGGTCTTTCTTGTTGGGGTCACACTGCAAAGCTCGGCAGCAAGTGACAGGATCGAGACGGCTAATCTTCCCAATGATCTGGACCAAGCAGCGGAGGACGAGGACGAGAGCCTTAAAAGAAGTATCTTTTTTCGCCAGAGAGCCCGAAACGTGCCCAGGAGCAATCGCCCTATGTGCCAGGCACGGAGCAAAGACATGCTCACAGATTTAGAGCCTTCAAGATCTGTTGCATGCAGCCGGAGGTGTGACGCTCGTTGGGGTGTTGCCCTTAACAGCTTTTTGTCAATTTCGGTTAAGTACTTTCAACACATTGATGCTTGTCCTCGTTGCTGAGGATACAACTTCACATGATCGCGCCGAAAGCAGCGGGAGCGGCAATACCGAATGACAATGTATCACACATCTACAAAAATACGAAGAATAATTTTTGAATCTATGTCCTATTTCCAAATAAATAACAACCTCGACGATTTATTTCCAAATCTTATAATGATGTTAAAATTCCTCGGATTCCCCATATTGGATAATTCTAACCTATATCTTTCTTTACAAATTTCTTGAGTTTTGCTGAATCATTTTCGTTATATGAATTAATTGGCAAATTAGATTTATAATTATAAGATTATTTCGAAATTGAGAAGTATTATATAAATTTAAATATTAAATTAAGAATCTTTTAATTTAGTTAATTGAATCTTCTAATGATATCTAGTTTCATTCTCGATTCTATATTGATTTCAAGATTTATATCTTTGATTTTCATATAATGATTATTATGTAATATATCATATTATGAATGAATAGATTATCTATTCTATAAAATGCTACGACTGAACTGGCTCTATGCGGTGCAGCACGCTTCGGGGCGCCTAGCCTTCATATTTTTGGAGAAATTTATAGACTACGGCGAGCCGGTTCGGCCTACCCAGGACCCCAAATTTCCGGAAAATGTAGAAGCTCGGGCTGCAGCTTTAAGAGGGCGGCGCCTCTTCGGTGGTCTCGGGCTAGGCCCAGTCTTCTATTTTTTTTGAAAATTTGGGGATCCGGGTAGCTCGACGCCTAGGTCTCGAAATTTGTGGAAAATTATCAGTCTTTGCTTTTCTAAATTTTCGAAAAAATTTAGATACCGAAAATTTTCGGAAAATTTAGAGAACGAATGCAGCCTTCTAATGTCTT
>CAJNDV010018069.1:48176-62185 GCA_905221635.1 Symbiodinium sp. CCMP2456 | reverse complement strand
AGGTTACATCTCAGGGGGGGGGGTTGGGGCGGGGCGAGAATCATTTAGATTTACGACTCGGAAGGGGAACAATACTGAATTTCGTGTGGCCCTTGTGCCCCAGAAAAGACGAACCCAATCTGTTAAGACCCATGCAGTGAGGTCTCTTCGCTTGGCCAGGGCCCCGGCCGGGTGCAAAACATTGTCTGCCAGGACGCGTGCGCCCTCGCTAAGCAGGGGTTCGGCCTTGGATTGAAAGGGCTAGGTGCCACGGGTGTCAATCTCAAGAAGTTGATGCCGCCTGTTAGGGCTGTTCGTTGCTCGGCATTGGGGCAAGTGGCGGTTGATGGCGCCAGGTTGGGGTTGAAGCGGAGTGTTATGATCAGACAGTCGAGTAGTCAAACCAACTGATCATCGGTGTCCGATCTTCTGGACCATGCTCAAACGACGTGGCTGATTGCGCCGGCCTAGCCCTGCCGTTCTCGCCTTTGAAAGTGAATGCCATGAAATCATCTTCACACCCTGCCGTGGGTTTGCCCAACTCGACTGAGGAGCCAACATGTGCCAAGTCCTGTCAGCTCTTTGTTGGACAGAATGATGATTGAAAGTCCAGAGACCGGCTTCCGACTAGAAGCCCAACCGGGCACAACACTACAAAAACCATCGCAGACCCGAGTGATTACATGAAACCAATACCGTCAAGCCAGGCCCGGTTGAATCCAAAGACTGCCCAGAACACCGCATGGACCGCAACCTCCGAAGCTTTGATCGCAAGTCCCCCATCGAAGATGACTGACACCCCAACCCTAGCTATTCCCTGGGAGTGATGGCCCAAACGGAAACATGGTAAAAGGAGAGGATGGGCTTGCTTGCAGTTTTGGTGTTCCGATACAGCAGTCTTGATCGGGCTTGTTGGGCTTGCGATTCGACCGGCGTGGGAAGCTCGATAGCTTTCAGCTCCCTCAAAAGGCCTTCTTCAAGCAGCCTCAAACCTGCCACAACAACCTCGGGCAATGCCGGTACTGATGTTGCTGTTACGTTCCTGTAGCCGTTTGCTGTCGTTGCTGTCGGCGCAATTGCAGTTGCAGTCGTCATTGTTGCTTTGGTGTGGGGGTGTGGGAGCTGGTGGTGGTGATTGTCGGCGTTAAGGGATGTTACTCAGACCTACACGTAACCGCTTAGCCCTGGAAAAAGTTTATGCCATAGAGTGAGTGTGTGTGTGTGCGCGCGCGCGTACAGCCTCATGGTACACCGTCCCTCGGTGGTCGAGTATGAGTACGTCCACCGCATCCAAACCTAGGCAAGCTGCGTCTTGTCTCGGCTTCCACTTGAGCGTTCGACTAGCACCGTCACAATACCGTAGATGATGCCAACCAGAACAGAATCTCGTGAACGGCAACCAATCCGTGGCAAGGACTCTTGCCGAGGACCTCCGGATTCCTTAGCCCCTTAGCCAAGGCCACGACACTCCGAACAGCTTCCGCCCAGGAATTACAGGTTCCACACACTGACAAATGCTAGTTGAAAACTCGCGAACGCCCGACTTCAGCCACTCTCTCTCAAAGGTCGTACAGTAGGCCGTGGCATGAAGCCCTTGGGAGGTAGCTTTCCAGAATTTATCAGTTTTTGCCCTCTGTGCAGCATAGCCATGGCTTGAACATGCTTTAGCCATGTCTCTGCCTGCCAGCCTTGCAAGAAACTCGTGCAACCAATTGGCACAAACTGCGACAGTCGGACAGTCGGCGCCCCGAACCCCGAACTTGAATTGCAGCTTCTTTGGCTACGAGTACTTGTAAGCTCGGCACAGCCCGAAGCGAGCCAATCACATGCACGGCCAACACCTTCGACTAGTTTAAGATCATCGCACTAGTATCCTCTGAGAACTATCGGGACTCGATACAGCCTACGAGCGGGAGTCGTCATTTGGGCGAGCGAGTCTCGGACAAAAATGAGCATTTGGAAGGAAGGCTGTGGGCTGCGTTGCACTGCGAGAAATGACAACATTTCACAACTGTCACAACTACACAGCTGCTTGGCATCAGTGGTCCTTAATGACGCAGCCTAGATCTGCTCGGTACTAGTTTTGTATGTTGACAACATGTCTACCTGGCCATTCGGGCTGAACACAAAGCTGACAGCTTTCTGTCGGCAGCGACTATCGCACTACTCCCAGGTTATATACTCCTAGGTTTGCCAGGTCTAACCTGGCAGTCAACCGTTGCTGAGTGTCGTGCGCCCAAAGCCTGAACATGCACATACTTTGAACATCGCCCTGGTTCGGAAACCCACCAATCGTGACCACCGGTAGTCATGGCCCAATAAAAACCGCACGACATGTAACATGTAAACTAGATCAGGTCAAACGGTGCGAATGTAAGCTCTGGAAATTGAACCCCAAACGGCCAAACAATGGGACTTGAGGGCGCACGCAGCTGGACGCTCTCCGTCACGCCAGCTAAACGAAGGACTTCCTGTGCAACCTCGGGCGAGGAGCACCTGTTTTGTCGAGCTGTATCGTTGGATCCCTGCATAGGTAAGAACAAAAGCGTCCACATTCTCGCATATCGCAATGTCGGAGTCGTGCAAAGAGCCGTGCCCGGATTCCGCAATTACGTCGCAGCTTGTGAGCCCTGCCCCCTTCAACCTAACCGTGAGCCCTGCCTGCCTGAAGTAACCGAATTGAAAACCGAATTCTTTTTTGGCATAGGACTCGTATGGGTTGCTGTGTGTCCGAAGTTATGCAGAACGCTCTCGCCTTGGTCTTGTGGGCACGCTCAGGATTTGCGAGCCTTGAAAAACTCAGTCTACCAGTATGACGGGATTCAGCAATCAGTTTGACCAGTTGAATGGTTTGGTATTCACCAACATCTCGTTCCGAGGTCCTATGAAAGGATAGGTGAAGCGGACTCAGCATATGGAGGAAACGAACGGTGAAATGGTGAATTGTTGAAATGACGAATCGGTGAGACCGTGAAAATAAACATGTGGGGTGGGGGAAATGAGACGGGTGGGAATGCTTTTGATTTTTTGCTTTTGGTCTTGGGTGGGTGGGTGGCTGGGTGGGGGGTTTGGGGGGCTGCGGGGAGCTCGGGGGTGTGTTGTGGCCGGGGGGGGTGCTGGAGGCCAAGTCCGAACACGGCTTAGCCTCGGAAGCATACCGTATTGACATGAATTAGCTCTTCCATACGATACAAGACAAACATGAGCAAAAAGGTGAAGAGACTTGAAGACACGAGCGACAGGAAGGAAGAAAGGGGCCTGGTCTAGTTTGGGCGTGGGCGTGTCTACAGTTTACAACGTACTTGAAGCCGGGTCTGAGTCGTCCCGAGCCGTGCGAACAGCTGTTTTCGGGCGAGGTTATCCGATATCCCATTTATTTAAAGTCGGGCCACTTTGTGATCCGTGCCCACTTACATTTGTGCATATTTGTGCTGAAGTCGTTCATAAACAACTCGCAGTGCGCGCAATGAGAGGTGCTTAGCACCAGGCTGCAGCATTGAGCGGGTCAGACTCGATTGCTCTGACCTGGCAAACGCATGCTTAGCAGAGGCGAGGTTTCAGCGTCTATGGGAAAAGTGTGCAGCAGCAGGGGTCTAGGATTCATTCAAGGAGCTGCATTTCGGGGCGCCAGGTGCTTGGGGTCCTTCGGTTTCAAGGCAGTGAATAGGCGCCAGAGCTTAAGTGTTCCTGTTCAGGTACGAGAGATGTGTACAGCCCTTGGGAGATTTCTGGCGCCAAATCGTTTTTACGTTTCAATCGAACCATGTGTCCGTGCAGTATTAGTCGTCAGGTTGGAAACCCCTAGCAGCCTCGCTGCAGCCATCGAAGAGAAACCGAAAGCCTGGAACCATACCCCCAACCATCCAACAAGCTTTCAGCAAGAAGCACAAGTGCCTCTTTCGTCAGGAAAAGACAAACATGGTTGCAAGACCTGCTGCCGGCCGTCTCCCAGCAAAGAAAGCCGCAGGGCTGAATAGCCGACCTCTTCTGCTTAAGGCTTTTGCTTTTGCCCCAGTCCCTAGATCCATCCTGCATCCGATGCCCCAAGCTAAAGCTTCCTTAAGGCTTTGTTTGGCCCATGCAACTGTGCATCGAATTTCGAGTGGAATCTATCCCGGCCCAAACCGTGATTTGGACTAAGTTTGTGAAGGCTGTAGGTCGTCTGCCCTGCCCAAATTGCCACGTTTTCCAGCTTAGGAAGGCCTACTACTTCCAGTAGGGGAAACAAGAACGCCTGCCAATCACGCGGTTTGACGGGCCCTCACAAGAACCACCACTCTGAACCCCAACAAACTTAAAACTTAAACCCAAGGATTGAGATCATGTCTGCATACTGGCCGACTGCCTCAAAGATACATGATGTTGTACCACTCCAGAGCTTGCCGGCGAGCACAAACTAAAAGCGCCCGAAGCCCTGAACAAGCCCACGGGAACAAACAGCACAAGCCTGAAAGGATAAACCGATGAAAGGTCTGTCCGTTCAGTCCCAAGCATTTCCACCGGGGCGCTGGCATAGGCGCCGATTTCAAGGACCCGATCTGTGGGCCGAACTGCCGCCTCTGGGGTCCGAAGCCTGTCTGTCCTTTTTTGGGGTGTGATGCACTGTGAAGCAAAGCCTAGATTCTAGAACTCAACTGCAAACCAGACGTGCCCTTGAGGGGAGCAAGGTCGGAGTGGACTTTCGGGTTTGCAAGCGAGGAAACGCGGAGGACACATGCCCATTCCCCGACTTGGCCGTTCAACCCAAGGGTGAGATATGGTGATATGGCTTGTGTGGGCCGATGTCTTGACGTTCCTTTCCTCTTTCCTGCATTCTTACACGCACACTCTTGGGACATCTGCTTCTAGCAGCGGCCCTTTGCAAGGGCCCCAGTCCTGAAATTCGCAGGGGCTGTGAGGTTGAGAGCTGCGAATCAGGTGCGAGCTGCCAGGCCTCCAAAACCTTGGCTTTCTCACCGCCAGCCACCTTCAAAGGGGAGGAACGACGTCTCTACTGAGAGCTTAGGGTTCCTCAAACCGGGCCATGGCAATGAGTAGCTAACTTTGGCGAGGGATTTAGGATCCATGCACTTTCCAATAGATTCTTGTCAACTCTCAACATGAATACATAAGTCCCACAAACACCGAAACCCGGATTTAGAAAATTGTGTCACTGCTGGCTTTTGTCTGTATCGCAAGCGATACGGGTGCGGGCCTACAATGCTTTCATGCCGAGCAGGTCGGGTGCATGGACACTGATGCGCAAAGCGAGGGAGAGTCACATTACTTGCAGGTTTGATCTCGCACCCGCAACCCAAAAGGGTGATCTGGGACATGATCATGCGGGGTTGCCGGGGTTTCCCCTTTATTGTCGCACCTTTCCCAGGAAACAAAAGCTTGTAAACCATGACTAGCTCCACAACAAAGCCAAAGCCTGCCATGCTTACCGAAACTTTGGATGCCGTCGTGCACAGGTGAGGTGGACCCAGGGCTTGAACCGTGATCAAGTGGCTTGGCTTCAGGCTCCTACCTCGGACAAGGTGTCAAGCGCCGAGGACCTAGGCCTTCAGTGCTTACACCGCCTTCTATCAGATGGACGAACCATCTAGTGTTAGCTGGTCCTCAGCGTTCGCTCTAATCACGAGATTTTCGGTTCTTTCAGAGGCGAGACAAGCGCAGTGGCCGCACACGTGAGTGCTCCTTGCGCGGGCCTCTGGGCCCCAGCTGAAGTCGGGCCCTAGGAACCGCATCGAGATTAATTTTGTGCGGAACCCTGTGGTCGCCATGCTAGGCCACATGCAACAACAAACATGGAGGTTTCCGCCCCGCATACCACTGAAACCGGACTGGAGACTTCTGGCTGGAGCCCCATAGCACGGCCGCCAGGAAGATCCAGGAAGCCCTTGAATTAAATTAAAAAAGCGGCAAGACAAGCTCCCGAGCAATGAACCTACAGACTTGGCGGATGCGAGCGCTAGATAGGAGATTACAAGCTATAACTGCCCCATCCGACTTCAAGACCCAGCGTTGCTCCTGCCTTGAGCCAGCTGTTCTCCGTGGCAAACTGCTCCAAACAGTTGATAACACTAGCCTGGGCACAGGTGATGTTGGAGGACCAAGGATGCTCTGGATAACTTCATACGGCGTACTCGCCGTGTTTATTCTCAATAATCCAGGCCGACGTTTGTAAGGCCAGTTGGGCAATCAAATCTCCGATCCTTGGCAAATTGGGGCCCCCAACCTAGACATAAGCGGCTGAGACATTCAATGGTAAAAAAAGCCCCTCGCTCCAGGGTCAGATCAGGTGTTGGGCCGACTCAAGCGGATTCGGGTACCAAATCCGCTCAGTTGAGTTGGCTGCCCAACACCCGATTTTGGGGTTTACGACTTGCAACCCGACCTGTCCATTCCCCCCTGCTCTGAACGCAAGGTTGAAACCGATTCCAGCCACCAAACAACATCAGGCGTGTTTTGCTAGTCCAACCCCTTCAGTTTTATTTGCAGACCCTCTTTCTCCTGCAGCCTTGAAGTCTCCGAAGTTCTACGTTCCGGCAGACTTGGTATCTCGAGGGAATGTTGGCAAGCCTTGAGCCTTGGGAACGCAGTTCAACCCAATGCCCTGTATGGGCACACGCGGTGTCTCGAAAGGGGCCAATTCAATGCAACCTCTGAATAGAATCACGCAATATCAATCTGAATTCCTGAAGCTGCAACCTATGTTCCATTCCAAAGATTCCCACGACGCTTTTGTAGGGAGCGAACGGGACAATCCCTCACAGCCGTCCTCGGAACACCGGCATGTGGGGGTGTAGGCCCATTCACGAAACTCCAATGCTGGGCCGACATGACCCACAAGGTTTTCAGACCTAAATACCATGACCACATCCAAAACCTTGAGGCACTGCTGCTTCAAACCCTGTCTGCACTGTCAGGCAAGCAAGACAAGTTAAATCTGTGTCTGAATCTCTGAATCCACACCGACGGGCCTTTACAAACAACTGCACTCGGGGTGAGGCACGGCTATCCATTTCTCTGAAGCACAACATTTTGTTCAGCTGCTGTTCAACCTTCAAGTCTATGACTCGCTGTCTCAATCGCTGGAGCATCAACTGACTGACACCATGAGCTGCGCAGCTAATTGCTGGATTCCTCGCAACCCTCTGCCATGATGCAATGACTCAGTCAACAGCTGGGCCCCTCAAGGTTGCCTCACTGAGCTTCAGATCCGCTGCATGCACAATAAAGTTCCTACAGTAAGTGAAGCTGCTCCTTCCTTAACCCCTATTCCATCGGCTAAGTGGCTGCTCGAGGTGCTCGAGAAGCCGCACCTCCTGCACTGACAGTATGTAGGCGGCTGGACTCACTGGCCGTTTGTGGCTCCTTATTATGGCCCGAATATTGGCAGCACGCTTCTAGCATGCTCAATCAATACAAACAACCCATCCGAAACGCGAAGGGAACACACAGTCACTTCTCGACTGCGAACTGCAGAACTTCAGAATGTCGAACGAGGATGAAGGCCGCACCCCGGCAACTCACAATTTTCCGGGATTTGCCGAAAGGTGGCAAGATCACACGAGCAGGCGACATAATCGCCCAACACTAAATCCTAAGGACGAAGCCCTGCATCCCAAGGACCGAATCCTGAAGGCATGAGAGAAAAACCGATCCTTGCGCTTCCTGCGTGAGGCTCGTTCTTGCTCAAGGCGCTGAGAAAGAAGTTCCTGGGCTGGGGTGCTTGGGATTCTGAATTGCACTCTTCTGGTCCAGAATAGCATAGGAACTTGCAGATCTTCGCCAGAAGGAACAAGGCAGGAACAAAACTCTGTGCTATCGTGATCCTGTAAGGTTGTGTGAGTCCGGTGAGCCATGCTTCGCGACATCAAAATCTCCAACTCTCCTGCACGGGGCACCATTTCATCTGGGTATGATGAATATGAATAGAGATGCATGTCGGAGAACTCTGCAAAGCTTGCGAAAATCACACGGAACAGCCGAGCCCCTCGTGTGCGGCAGCAGGTGTCGTTTCTGGTAAGGGGGAACTCGTAGCGAACTTGTGCGCAAAGCAGGTCAAAGCAGTACCAAAGATTTGCGTGATCTCGGATTGCATGTGGCATGTATCTAGAACCTAGAATCTAGCAGCGGCTCCCTAGCACACGTGTCTTTCTCTGACACTGGCATTTCCAGCTGTAAGTCAAGCTCAATGCCGAGGCCCGGGCAGAGGCTACATCCGTGGCTCCTGCCACTTGGCATGCCCAAACCGCTGCACTTAGGCACCTGGCTGTTTCCGCGCTCTCCCTCTCCTCTCCCTCTCTCCTCTCCCCCCCTCGCCTCTGTCTCCTCTCTGCTCTCTCCTCCCTCTCCCCTCTCCTTCTCCCTGTGAGGATCCCACCGAAGCCGTTATAGTAGTCGTATTCACTGATGATGCCGTTGCTTCAACACCAGAGGGCTAAACTTTACCCCAATTTTAAAAGTCGCTCGAGCGAGGTCCCAATCACGCGAAAATGCGGGAAATCAGAAGAGCTCCTACTCGGACCAGCACGAGCGCCCTCTTTGCAGCTGGGCCGCCAGTCGTCGCTTTGGCACTGGCTGGACTGCAGCAACTTCAACGCCTGAGCCCGCTGTCGGGCTCCGGGAATCTCCGGATATCAGACGGAACTCCAAAGCCCTTTATGTTACCTTTGGGTGAATGTTTCCGTTTAGGATAAGGGATAACGGTTAAGACGGTAAAGATACAGCAACAGCATGGAGGTCATCAAGCGACTTGAACGGCTAAGGTTTGGGTCTATTGCTTAGGTACCCCCTCCGAAAATACTCGTAGGCTTCAACACGGCGTTCCGGCAAACCTTTACCCAGCGTGAATCTGAAAGGTTGAGTTCTACAAAATCTCAGGACTTCAGGGGTCTGATGTTCGCATCACCCTAAGAGCCATTGTTCCTGCCTCGTTCCATTGGCGCGCCATTCCTGCAGTGAGGCTCTGCTCACTAGGTTTCGGAACGGAGCATTTAAACTGAAGTCGTCGCAGCTTCCGAGGCGTAGGGAGCCTTTACGACTCCAACAGCTTGGCCGACAGGGTCAGGCGTTCGGGTGAAGTGGGTGCCAAACACCACCCGCGAGAGTCGCTCTATGCCACACCATTCACTTGAATCACTTCGGAACTCAGCACAGTGCTTGCTCCACAAGTCCCAACAATCGTGTCTTTCGTGGAACGCCATCATCATCACCGTCATATACCATGGTGGACTGACTTTCGCTGCCGCATCCACGATGCGACAAAGTGCAGCAGGAACACTCAGAATCAAGATTGGCATAAACCCCGACTCCGGAAGACGAGTGCGCAACGACTCTCGAAGACGCCATGAATCCTGAACCCTGTGGCATCGGCAAGCAAGCATTGCCTCGCGAAATGTCAATCAGACCAGAGTACATATGCCGACACCGGAAAAAGTCTCTGCGAAGGAGTGCACACGCAAAACATCTCAATTCTCAGCAAGAAACCTCTCAAAACGCATATTGATGCCGAGGCACCCAAAGCCCTCAATACATGCGCTACACCCTCATCAGCCCGAAGCTGGCGTGAGCCCAGGGAGGCGAAAACGCGGAGGGAATGCCGCCAGGCCTGAGACGGTTGCAGGGCGAACTGCCGATCGAGGCTGCGTGAGGGTAATGCTGTTCTGGCTTTCGGACTTAATGCATTGGCGACAGCTTTGAAAGCAGGGACTGGAACTGTACGTAGCTTCCGGCTTGGTTTTAGTAAGTTTCGTGTTGTTGGAATTCCTTGTGCTTTGCCTCCATGATCAACCTGCAACCCCCGCCCGCGAAATGTAGGCCGCTCCTGCCTGGGCATTAGTGAGGGCAGAGAGGAGAGTGGTGTGAGCTTCTGCTGCCATTCTCTCGTTCGCCGTGTCGTGATACAGGTGCAAGCATTCTTGCCACCTAGGGTGAGGGCACATACTGAAAGAGAGAGAGAGAGAGGTTGTCTGTATATCTGCCTGCCTGCCTGCCTACCTGTCCGCCTGGCTTTCTGGATAGATGTGAAAAACCAAACAAGCCGACGCTCTTTCCACACCACTCGATGTGGTGGGGTCTCGAAAACGTAGTGCATGGAATGCAATCCGTCCGGAGCTGTGGGGCCTCCAAAAAGCTGTTTCGAGTATACAAACGCAGTACGTGGAACGCCCTTCGAGTGGTGGGGTCTCGGAAATGGTCCTTTTCGAGGACAAAAGTAGTACGTGGAATGCTTTCCCGAGCTTCCCCGACGGACTCCGGACTTGGAATAAGAGCGGGTGCGACCTCGTGAAAAACGAGGTCGCGCCCGGTCGCACCATCCCTTTTCGAAGCCCGGAATGCCCCAGTACTTGGGGGAGCTGTCGAATCCTGGTACTTTGGGGGAAGCGTATTGTACAAACTCCAAAGTGCTGTTGTCGAGTACAAACGCAGCACGCGGAACGCTATCCGAGCGGTGGGGCCTCCAAAATGCTGTTCGAGTAAAGAGTAGTGAGTAGTATGCGGAAAGCAATCTAACAGGGTCCGGAGCTATGCATGGGGCCTCCAAAATGCTCTTTTCGAATACAAACGCAGTACGTGGAATGCTCTTCGAGTTGCAGGGTCTCGAAAATTCTTTTCGAGTACAAGCGTAGTACGTGGAATGCTTTCCCAAGCTGTGGGTGCGACCGGGTGTGACCTCGCAAAACCCAGGTCGTGCCCGGTCGCACCCACCCTTGGCTTCCGTAACACATGGTGGGTGCGACCGGCTCTGGCCTCGTACAAAACCAGGCCGCGCTCCATCAGACCCACCCATGCCTTCCATAACAACTGATTTGGGTGTGTCCGTGTGCGACCTCGTGAAAAAAAGGTAGCGCCCGGTGTGCGACCGGGTGCGACGTCGTACAACGAGGTCGCACCCTCACCCGGTCGCACCCACCCTCGCCTTCCATAACAAATGACCGGCGCGACCTCGTAAAAAACGAGGTCGCGCCTGGTCACACAGACCTGCCTTCCATAACAATTGTGGGTGCGACCGTGCGACCTCCTAAGAAACGAGGTCGCACCCGGTCCAATTACGTACGCCTTCCATAACAAATCATTTCACCTCGTAACAAACAAGGTCGCACTGTCGCACCTGGTCGCACCCATCCTTCTGCGAAGTCCGGAGTGCGGTTATAGCACGCGCAGAAATATCTTTGTATTGTAGGCGTTATGAACTTCAAGGACACTACAAGTTTGTAACGCGAACGTCCACCCTTCAATTTCGGTATCTTTGTATTGTAAGCGTTGTGGACTGTAAGGACACTATACGTCTGTAATTCCTGTATCTTTGTATTGTGGGCGTTGTGAACTACAAGTTTGTAACGCGAACGTCCACCCTTCAATTTCTGAATCTTTGTATTGTAAGAGTTGTGGACTGTAAGGACACTATACGTTTGTGATGCGAACGTCCACCCTGTAATTTCTGCATCTTGTACTGCAGGCGTTGTGAACGTTAACGACACTATTCGTTTGTAATGCGAACGTCCACCCTGTAATATCTGTATCTGTGTATTGTAGGCGTTGTCAACTTTGAGCACATTAAAAGTTTGTTTCGCAAATGCTCACCCTGAAATTTCTGTAACTGTGTATTGTACGGGTCGTGAACTTTAAGGACCTTAAAGGAAACATGAGTGGAGGATTTCAACTATTTCAAGAATTTGGGTCCCAAAATAAATAGAAATCATTGAAATATTGCTTTCCTCGTGTGTCGGTCAGGATTCCCCTTTGTTTGAATGATAGAAATACTCGAAATACTGGAAGTGGTGGGGAGTTCCTTTATTTCGTTTGTTTTTCAAATTTGGGGTCCAAAACAATAGAAACATTAGACATGGCGTCGATTTCTATTATTTCTATCGTTTAAACGGTGGGGGGTTAGGCTTGAAGGACATATGAGCATGGGATTTCCATTGCTTCAAGAATTTGGGTACCAAAAACCGAAATGGAAAATACTGTTTTGATTTCAATCATTTCAACTATTTTGCGTATTTGTAATACTCATATGTCCTAACTCGGGCTTGAAATAGACCCTAAAGAGCTCTCTTTCTCCCTCTCTCTCTCACACATATATATATATATATATATACATATATATATATATAATGTATGTATGTATGTATGTATGGATGGATGGATGTATGTATGGATATTTATACATCCTGCTATCAATCCACAACAACAAAACTAGACACGGGTGCAGTCTTCATGCGTGCCGAGGCTCTGAGTTGATCGTGCGCAAGCCCGCAAGGCAAGCAGCACATCCTGAACAGGTCACAGAGACAGTCGCCTGAACTCCAAGCTTGGGGGTACTTGAGGGTGCAATGATGTACAAGGATTCAGGTTACAAAATGTGCCAGGCAGAAAAATGCTTAGAACAAAGTCACGGGTGAGGTTCTGGCACAAGACAGTGTGGATCGTCCGATCGTCCCTGTACCTACTTGCGCCGCCATGGCACCAGCTTCGTTTGCAAGATTGTGCCATTGTCCCCCACAGTGAGCACTTGATTGTCACTATGATCTTGTTGCTACATTGCCGTAGATTGCCAACAAAGCTACAAGGATTGCCATCATGACATCTTCATGCCGATTGCCATCTAGCCTTCTGGCTGCTGGAATGCCATTGGAATTTCGCTTGGCTTGACATTGGACTTCATGCTGACTGATTGCGAGCATCGGCACCATACCGTGAAAAATTATGGAAAATTCAGGTCGATAAATTCAGTTCCACTGCTACGATCTGACCAGCAGTGGAGGATGGGCTCTCCCTAGTTTTCTCCTACCCGACCTTATATCCTCGATTTGGACGCAAGTTTCCCACACTTATGCTGGAGGTTCTGTGTTGGTCTATATGTCATCCTACGCTTTATCGCCGCGCCGACGCAGGAGATGGGCGACTCCCTATGGTGAACCCACCTGACCATGCTTCCCATGCTTACGTGTTTAGCCAACTCTGGGAGACGGTGGCTCCCAATACGAGGCAGCCGGAGACCTCTGGAACATCCCAACAGACTGTCCGGACTCAGGTGCGCCCGCCCGCACTTTTCAGAAAGGCGCATTTCTGGATCACTAGCAATATGATTTGTTCTATTCTTCCGACGTTGGACGACGACAACTCCCACTTATCATGCAAGCCTTCGAATTATTCCGCAATGCTGTCTAGGGGAGCCGACATGAGGCGAACCCCGCATTTTTAGTCCCACTGAAAGGGCTGCTGACGAGCGGTCTCACCTGTGGACATGCTCTGCGCGACTGAGAGAGAGAAAGTCACGGGTGAAGCATGCTGTGACCTGCCCCGGTTGCTGCAGCAAGCTTGAAATCCCGGGCATGTTTTTCCGAAAATCCCTGAACCGTCACCTCGGAAGTTCTGTCGCTGCCGAGCAGTTGGAGGGTGGCCCTCCATGCAGCACTGCGGGCACAGGTTTCCAGAACTGCTGGAAGAAGATCGTTCCACATGTTCCTCGAGGCAACGGTGCTTTTACTGCCACTCCGCAGTCTTCGGATCAGACAAGCTGGCATAACAACACTCCCTGGTTCAAGCTTTACAGCACAAAGTCGACGTTAACCTCTGTGTCGCAACATGCCTTCATGCCCTGCCACATACAAAGACAAACTTCCCGCCGCATGGTTTATTGTCGTTGATTTTGTGTTGAAGTTGTGTTTTCACCACAGTTTTAAGCATATTTCGAGGTTGTTTTGGGTACTAAAAACAGTGCTACGTTATGCTGGAATGCTAGCAAACGTGTGGTTTCAGCACGAGTTCGGGTGACAAATTCATCTCTGCGACATCGGACGGTACAGGTCAGGAATTCCTCGTTATTTACAGGGTTTAGCGTGTTTTAAGCTTGAAACTAGTGATTTTCGGCGGGGGCGGAATTTTATGTCTTGGGCCTTATTTTCGGGCTGAGGGACTATCTAGTTGCTGTTTGTGGGGTTAAGGAGTCTGCCAATGTCTTCGCATCCCCAGGTACAACATACAACATCAGCCAGCACGACCATCAGAATCCCCATGTACAACATCATCCAGCA
>CAJNDV010018069.1:25035-41838 GCA_905221635.1 Symbiodinium sp. CCMP2456 | reverse complement strand
ACTTGCGACTGTGAACCAAGATGCTAATGCATACACACATACGTATGCATATAGGCATCGCATATCTGTAGTAGGTAGAGCCTCAAGCATTCCATGTATCCTACAACTGTGTGTGCATCGGGCACAGACAGTGGAAGTCGAAGTGGCCTCCAGGAGAACCTCGACGAGAGAGAGCTGCCCCGCATCGACGGCATGGTGCAATGGCATCCAGGAGTTGTAATCTCGCACGAATGGCTCAGGGGGACGGACGAGTATGTGACATGAAATTGCGTTGGCCAAGAATGTCTTTGATGTACTATGGGCGCCCGTGAACCCTTCTGCAAATAGGAGTAGTTGGCACGAGTCATCCAGCGAACTGCGGAGCAATTTTCATCAGGGCTGCCCTTGGCGGGCCTGACTATTAATCTTTCGTGGGCTGTCAGGCAGAGGATAAGATGCCGAATTGAAGTTCAAGACCCAACGAAAGAATCCCTATCATCAGCTGTAATCCGATGCCAATGCATCTTGTTTTGGCGACCACCACGAAGTGCTTTCGCTTCCATATGAGGCCAAGGTCAGTCTTCGATAAATTGTATCTAGGACCGAAAGGTGCATATGTCAATACCCAGCTCGTCGAAGCCCCCCGTGTCAGCCCTCGACTACCAGCCCCCGCCCTGTCTGTCGATGCAAGCATCGAGTTGAAGAAGAATGTTCATCGCCTCGCCAGCTTTAGGGTTGAGAACAAGCATGATTCAGTCATGCTGGTCACGAGAAGAGCTGATTCGTACACCGCGCGGTGTGCTTGACTGTGCCCTAGTGTGCTTCGGTTGCAGGCTTGGCTTCAGCTTGGTATGTGCCTTGGTTAGATGCAGGTTTTATTGGGTTGAAGTTCATCTAGTTGAAAGAAGTAGTTGAGTTGCCATCTACCTTTTTGCACGCGGATCCACCATAACGACTTGCAAGAACGACAACTTGACCTGGAACCACTATCTGCAAGAGGTAACGTCAGCATATGTTTCAGCAAGTTCAGAACGACTCAACTGATAAACCAGAGCCGCAACGAGCCCGTACACAACTTTAACTCTGATGAAGTGCCTCGACACTGCCGCTTCTAGCCGCGCAGTGCAGGGGAGTCATCCCGTCTGACCTGCAAAAAATCGCAGGCAGCTCGTTCTGTGCTCGGCTCTTCCAGACATTCGCATTCCGAGTTCCAAGGTTTGCGCGTCGATCCGACTTCCTAAGGCAATTTCCGAACTCAGCGAGGTCTTCTTGCTCTCCGAGCAGGGTCTTCAGACCAGTCCACGCTGTCCGTCACAACAACAGCTTCCTGAACGTTTGATGTCAAATCCGAAACTTGAATAGTCACAGCTTCTGTCATGTAGACACTGAATTCCCTTTCAGCACCTGGCACCTAAGGCCTTCCCACTCTCTCCTCGGCACTTTGCGAGGAGGCCAAGCATGTAATGCTAAGATGAGCTACAATCTAGCAACGAGAAGGCATCGACATTCTCAGTGGTGCTGCTAAGACTTTCATCGTGAACAGAAAGCCATCTGAACCCGCTCATCAAGTCAGCACACCTGGTTCGCTGTTCCGAGAAAGCCTTGAGCTCCAACCTCGGCGAGAAGCTCCAAACGACGGGGTAGGTGCCGTGATATCTCTGAGGCACCAAGTTCAAGATGCTGGACTTGTGCTGACATATCAAAGAGATTGAGAGGAAGCGCTTCCTGTCCGCCTGTCATGCGTGCTTATGCTTTGGGACTTTGTTCAGTAAGTTGAAGGCGGCATAGGCCACGCTGGTGGCCAGGCATTTCGAGCATGCTGCAAGTATGAAGCTGGAACCCACCAGAACGACCTACTTAGTGGCTGCAGTGCTTTGATGTGCTTTGGATACGGTTTTCCATGCCATGTGCCAACATGTGGTTCGCACATTGAGCAAAGCAGGAGCATGTGCAGAAACCACAAACCAATTCCGGCCGATTCCCTCCGCCTCGAGTAAGGATGCAGACCCGAGCATGAAGTCTGCAGTCCTAATCATGAGAATAGCAACGCCACCCCACAACGTCCTGAACCATAATTCAATGAAACCTTGGCGAGTGCACCGGCTTCTTCTGTCAGGCTAGAAACTTTCAGGTCCAACCACACATCCGATTGAACGCCACGTCTTACTATGCAACTTTGGAGTGTCAGAGCCCCAGACACGTGCTGTGCCCCCCTTTGGGCCAACCCCTTCTCATTGGGCCCTCCGCTCCTCCGACCAATGCACTGTTTTTTCTGCGCTTGCGCTTGCGACCTGCGGACGGCTGCATTGTCTCCTTGGGAAAACGGCTTTTAGCGTAGCTGCTTGGGGCATACGGCTTGGAATGTGGAGTGTAAGCCTTAAGCAGTTTTAGCGGTACCCGAAGCAAGAGAAACGGGGTTCCGAATTCTGAATTATGCCAGTGTGCTCGGGCAAAGCTGCTATCCCCGCCATCGCTGTCCAGGCCCCAGGTTACAATCGAACCATCACCACAAAGTGCTGCAAAGGCGGATCTGGTGGCTTGTATTTGTTGCACATTCTGCAGCTGCTCTTGGACAGAGTCGCTGTTGCCGCCGAAATAACTGTCACCCCATGTCACGACAGAACCACTTAGGATAGCCGCAAACGAGTTGTTCGTCGCCTGGATCTCTTGTACATTGTTCAGCTGGCTCTGGACTGAAGAGCTGTCGCCACCAGACTCGCTGCTCCCCCACGTCACCACGGAACCGTTGTGCAGCAAAGCAGCGAATGCAGCGTAGGATGCCTGAATGTGCCGCACACCTTGGAGATGCTGCTGCACCGCAGAGTTGTCCCCGCCATAGCCTTCGTCACCCCAAGATATCGCAGACATGTCTCCCAAAACGGCTGCGAAAGCGCCTTGTGTAGCCTGGATGTGTTGCACATCGCACAACTTTGTCCGCACAAAGCTGCTGTCGCCACCGGCGTCACGGTTGCCCCACGTCACAACAGACCCATCAGCCAAGATGGCAGCAAAGGCGGCTCGTGTGGCTTGTACCCGTTGCACACCTTGCAGCTGCGGCCCGAAAAGGAATTCTTCTACGAATGAGTAATAAACCCGAAGAGGCTCCCACCGGGAGGCCCAATCCCACAACTCGCGCCTTGCAACTGCATCCGCACGTCACTGCAATCCCCACCAAAATTCGCGCTGCCCCATGCCAGGATGCTGCCATCTTGCAGAATGGCAGCAAAGGCATGGTTAGAAGAGCTGATGCTCCTTGCAGACATCTCGTCTGTGGGACTCCAGGTCTTGACCGGCGAGATGACCCCATGTCGCCAAAGATCCATCTTCAAGAAGGGCCGCAAAGGCTGTCAGAGAAGCCTGCATGTACCGAACGATAGGCCAGGTGTGTTTGTTGTTGAAATTCTGGGGTTCTGGATTGGTGGACAAGGTCTTGAAATCAAGAGTTTGAATACGATCTCGGCACAAAGGCCAAAAACATCGTGTGAACGCCTGGACTTGGCGTACCCCATGCAACTGGGACTGCCGTTGTCCACCTCTTGAAGGGTCGCCCCAAGTCACAAGGGAGCCGTTGCGTCGGACAGCTGCGAAGGCAGTAGATGTAGCTTGGAGGGACCTGAGCGAGGGTGCGGGGAACCTCATTCTCCGTAGCAAGGAAAAGTGACCACAACAGCATGTTCGGCACACGTTGGGCATGTTCGATCATGTTCGCATAGTTAGACGACCTGGGAAAAAATGGCTAGCAGGCTGAGTTGCACGACTTCATACAACTCCTCCTGCACCCAAGTAGTATCCCAGCTTCCCCAGCTCACTGCTGAGCCATCTTCAGGGCACATGAACCGTCATTTCGAGAGTTGGGGTTCGGAAACATGGGAGTCGGACTAAGACTTGTTTGCAGTCCAGGAGTGCAATTCAAGCTTCTATAGTTGACTCATTGATACTTTAGGCCGAGGCCGCACCAGGTAAAAGAGCAACAAATCCTGTACTCGAAGCAAAGATATGCTGCACGTCGATGAGCTGCTCCTGGTCTCCGTTTCTTCTGCTGTGAAATCAAAACACCTTCCTGCTGTCCAACAATTTGGGGACGATCTTGTTGGTTATCACGCAAACGAAGCAGAGAGAGAAAGAGGGAGTGCACAATTCCACTATACAATCCTAGCAGTCTAGAGCAACCAAGATCAATCATTTCCCCGGTAGCACACACACACACATACACTCACGAAGACATTCCTTTGTGCGACCAAGCCAGTCTTCATTTCAGTCTTGAACCAATGCCATTCGGCATCATAACATTCATAAATGCATCGCAGACATTCGTAGGTACATTGCGCTCATGTCATTTACCAGAGAGAGAGAGAGAGAGAGAGAGAGAGAGAGAGAGGGAAGGACGGACGGACAGACAGGCAGACGGACATACAGACCCACGGACAGATGGAAATATAGGGCCGACGGTAAACACACGAAAGTAAGGATGCCCAAACGCAAAAGCGCAAACGGACAAACAGCCAAAGGCTGCGTAACTCGCAATTTGAAACACAAAGGACAGGATCCTTTGACCAGCATCTCGCATTGAACCATGCGAGACAGCAAGAAGACTGCGAGCTTCAACTCCAGGACCGCTCTTCACACGCCTAACGCTTCTTCAGGTTTGAGACGACTCTTTGGCGCGTGCGCGCTTTCTAGGACAGCATCTTGGACCGTTCCTGGACGGCGCTGCAGTCGCCGCCATAAAGAGGCTCACCCCACGCCACCACTGAGCCGTCTGTCAGAATGGCCGCGAAAGCAGCTGAGGAAGCCTTCGGTGTGGGCTGTCTGAAGCTTCAAGGTCCGCACTGAATCAGTATGACGGAAACTGGTCGGTGTTTTCTCGATGGCAGAGCTCTCTGTATTGCAAGGAATCAGACGTGATCTCATGTTTGTCATGAACGGATAGAAATTCGGCATCCAATGATAAAAGCTCCCTTCTCTGACTCAGGATCAGGCAGGTTCTGGTCGCTTGTGTGACTGTATGTGAGCTCTGTTACCCACAAGGAGATGGAAGAGCCCGGATTTGCCAACAGGAGATTATGTAGTGGAGGCTCAACAGGCTCTGACAACAGTTTCTTATCAATACATACAGGAAAAGGTATTCCATCTCGCACGTGCGGGGAGCTCTGATACGGCGTATCAAGCAAAGATGAGATTTCTGCTTCCTCATGATGCAGAGTACATTTGTTCCTTTTCGTTGTTAGACACGTAGCGATGCTCTCTCATGCTTCATGTCAGAGAATGGCAAAGATCTGTGTTTCCCTATTCCGACATAGCGAAGCTAATAAAGCCATTGTTCAAGGTAGAACAACTTTCCTCTTTCTCATTAGAAAATTCCGCTCCCACCTGTGATTGTAAACCACGGAAATTTCGTGTTCTCTCTTTAGCTGTGTTGGTTCTCATGAAATAATAGCTGAGGTCTGTATGCTCATCCAATCCAAAGATTTATGTCGCCCACAGGCAAGCTAACATTGCAACTCGTAAAAATAAGTAAATTGGGTTAACTATGCGAACCAAAAGCAATATAAATGGAAATCCCAATGCAAAACAAGTAGGAACAACCAGGGAACAGAAAAGGAAACAAAAAAAGGACAACAAAGGAGATGGCAAGGAAGCCAACAACAACACCGAGGTCCCAAGAAAAGCGC
This sequence comes from Symbiodinium sp. CCMP2456, assembly GCA_905221635.1. Classification (NCBI taxonomy): domain Eukaryota; class Dinophyceae; order Suessiales; family Symbiodiniaceae; genus Symbiodinium; species Symbiodinium sp. CCMP2456. The sequence continues at coordinate 36,187 of CAJNDV010018069.1, read as the reverse complement.
TAAACCTGCTCTGTTGTCCATTATTTTTTCATCCTTCTCCAAACACATCTGTTTCGGTTTGTTCAAGTGGCGGCTCCTTTGCATGTTCCTTTTGTTTTCCTTGTATTGCCCTTTTGGTTTGCCTTCTTTCCTCCTTTTCTGGACCCTTTCGGGAACCTAGGTTTCCAGGCTTGTGCCTTTCACTACTTGTCGCACGTTGCACCCGGAGTAGCTCGGGGGCATACTCCCAACCAAAAAATTGCGTTTTCCCAAGACAGCGTGTTAACACTACGGGTGCTTAGGCTAGGAGCGAAGAGAGTGTGGCAACACGCAATCACACCTGCGACGAGAAGGTTCGGCAACGATTGGAAAAAGTACTGAGAAGATGCTAAACCCTGACGGACAAAGATGTCCTGAACAGCCTAGGACGCCCCAGGTGCCCTCTCTGAAAGGGTGAGAAGCACCCGAATGGGCCGAGGTGCTGCTATGCGCACCGGCTGTGCCCTCAGAGTTAGGGCGTCTCCATCTTCCAGCCCAGCCTTGCCGATGCTGGCAGCTGGGTCCAAGATAACCCCAGCAGCGCTCAGCAAAACCTTATGGACTTGGGACAATGGCTGTTTCTTCAAGGCCAACTGCAGGCTCGGCGGGACAATTACAACAGCAAAGCACATAAAGCTTTTCAATGGCAGGGCACGCCTTGCCCAACCTGCAGCATTTTCTGCGCTCGCTGTCGCAGCTCCCACATCGAGGAACTGGTAGCTGCATTTATCCGCGCGGTTTGGCCACTCAGTGAAGAGATCTCGAGAGTCACGGACGTCATGGGATGTTGGCTGAGCTGCTCCAAACTTGTTGAGGTTGCACCGGCGGACCAGTTGTTAGGGGATTTTTGCCATATCTTGTCATGAGATTGTAGTGGAGGAAAGACAGCGAGGATGATGATGTCGAGTACGAGCTCTTTACCTCTTGTGATGATTGATTGGGTATGGTTTTCGGGCTGAGGGCCCGGCAGTTTTTCAAGCTACATTTGATCTATGTCCTGAAGACAGATGGCAAAGCTGAGAGACCTAGTAGGCCACGCAGAATCTCCGGCTCAGTGAGCACGGGTTTTGTGGGCAAGGGACGTCTCTTGAGACTGGCAATCCCAAACGAAATGCCCATGACTTTTCCACCTTACAGCCCTGACTGGCATGCCCAAAAGCTGGCAGGAGCTCAAGCTTCAGAATCCCTCTTCCTTAGACTGCCTTACACTTTGCCGTCCCGATCCTTGGGCCACTGCAGAAATTGCAGCAGCTGTGGCGTCTTGCACTGCGCGGCAGCATGAATGGGCGCCAAACCATCCTGGCGTAATGTGACTCAAATACATGTCAGAAGTCCAAGCGCCCAAGCCCATAACCCGATTCATTCTGAACGACTGCCTCGCCCTCGAAGAAGTTTGGGTCCGCTGCTGCCTCCAAAGCAGACACGGCACCAGCGAAGTCCCCAGCTTTCCTTTGGCTGCATGGGGTCAAGGCCTGGGAGGGTCTCCACAATCCCAACCCCTGCTCGACATCCCGAACACCTGAAGCTTCAACTCCCACGGCTCAGACATTTGAGCAATCCATGAAAGCGGAGCAAAAACCGAGAATAAAGCCTACAGTACTCCAGAGCAGCAATCCCGAAGATTGAAGTGCATACGGCGCGAGGGGCTTTCTATTTGGTCCCGTCGGGTCTTACGGACAGAATTCACAACACGTCGGTCCTCAAGGTGGAAGTGTGTCAGGTTATGCATCACTGCAGGGTTCGATTGTTGAGATTCGGTCGTGCTCGCAACTTGCGGCCATGGGCTCAGCCCTGAAGACTGCTTTTGGTCTTGGCTTGCGACACTTTGGAACTTTTGCGTTCTGGATAGGAATGATGTGAAGCATCAGGCTCGTAGACTTTGCTTGGCCCAGGAGCTCTTGCAAGGACAGCACCCCCAAATAGACCCTAGCCCCAATCTCCAATGCCTTCGACAACTGGCAGCGGGAAAATGTCCGAACAAAAAAGCACGAACTCAAACATTTAACATTTGGAGATGCCGCCCAAACAGCATTTGCTCTCAATACGAGGGGGTCAGCTTGGAAGAATTCGAGTTTCGTGCTTTGGTGGCCTCTCCTTAAATCGTGCCGTTCTCGCTCGAGGCTTGCACCACTGGTGGCTCAGTGAGCCTGTAACAACGGCACTCGTGGCACTGATAAGACCTCCATACTCCGCCGCGCTACGCTGCCTCGAGTAGCCGGAGGCCAGCTTCGTCCTGGTACCTTCTCTCGGGGCTCGGTCGAGGCTCGGGCAGGGCTCAGGTTCCGTCGCCAGGCATGAAGACTGAACCTGAAAGGTCCTGACTTTTCTCAAGTAATGCTTAGCTTCAGGGCTTAGACCAGCAGCAATCAACAACTAGACCGGAATCCGAAGTGCGCTTCAATGAATCCTAAGAAGAGCCATATGTCAGCGTGCGTTCCAGCCGGAGCAGGCAGTTCCCTGCCTTGTTCGAGTTCCTTGTAATTCCTCCGGATGTCCCAGCTCCTCACCGTCTAAGTCTAAGCCCCAAACTCTAGACAGAGTGATTGTAGAGTTCAGCGCTCGTGGTCTGTAGGCATGGTACACAAACCAAGAAAGACCGAGCTCATGTTCAGATGCAAAGAGCCAGAACTGAGGCACGAGAGAGGCCTCCGCAATCCCTACCGACCGAAGTATTCTCCAAAGTCTTCAATCCTCACACCTTCCGGTCCTCCAAGGTCACGTCGTCTTTGAGCGGTGAGCCATGGAAGTAGAGATGCAGGACGTATGGATTGAGCTCGCAAACGGCCCACATCCTCCTTAGTTCGTTGGAGGATCTCAAAGCCGCGACCGACGGCTTCTGGGCCTTCGGGGATTCCGACTGTTTCAAGCCGTGGGGGGTGTCCTGAAGCGGCGGCTTAAGACGTATACCCCCCTGCAGGGCGCTGCTTCGATTCAGAAACTCAAGAGTTGGCCTGAGCCAGAAGAATTGCTTCCTGGACTCGGGTTCCCTTCCGTGCTGTCCGCCACACCTTTCCGCCAAGGCTCGACTTCACATCTTTGATGCTGTAGGATTTCCGCACCTTCACCAATATGCTTGGTGCCAGGTGTTAATACTGTTGCACAGTCTGTTGCACCGTTCAAGTCGTGGCATCGTCACCACAGGTCACAAGATTCGGTTCTCAGTTGCTCTGTCAATTTGCATGGCTTTGAGAAATCCCGCGCTTGCATCTAGCAGGTAGAAGCAGCTAGCTAGCATCTTCGGTCAGGTTAGTCAGGTTTGTGTTTTTCTCTTTGCCTCCCTCCCTCCCTTGTTCGGTTTGCGGATGTTTGCGGGCATGAGCGATGGCTCCATATACTGCTTTCGTAAAGTTACCTTTTCCTCTTGCGGGGCGGAAAGCAGCTCAGGAAAGCTTCCGAGGCAAAGGCACTATGCATCCACCGGCCCTTGTACCACGGCGAGTCTTAAGCAACAGGGCTTGTCTCACAAGAAAGCGCAGCTGCAGGTGTCCTAAACACCATGCCAACAGAACTCGACACAAGGAAATCTTGGAGTGTTGCAGCCACACGCACCTTGATGTTCACGTGCATGTGGGTGGCCTTGACTACCATGAGTTGTTGTGCGGTTTGGGGCCGTCAACTCTCTGTCTTCTTCACTGGGATCGGGATTCGATTCGCAAGAGGCCATGACGCTTCGGTCCTAGAGCGGCCAGATTGAAGACTGCCGTGAATCGAAATTCTTGTTCTGCAGCCCAGCTAGACTTTCAACCACATACAACGCGAAATGCAGAACCCCTACATCCCCAACTTTGAAGCCTGACCGGGTCCGGAGTTCAGTGATTCCGAGCTTTCGTCCATGTCTGTGAAACTTGGCAGTCATGATTGAAGATTGCAGCTCGAAGGGCTTCAACAGCTATGCTTCGAGCGCAAGCATCTCAAATCTTAGATGGAGGGTTTTGCTCTCTGGCGACCCAGGATTCGCCTTGTTCCGGTCCCAGGCGCAGGATGTGCGAACTCCCCAAGAACGCCGTCAATGCGCAAGCGGTATTCGCCATCTTCCAGCCTGTCGGATGACAGAAGAACTGTGGCTGAGGAAGCGTGGCCTACATTCCAAAAGCAAACGCACAAGCTACAGCTAGAGTGCTTGACAGTAGAGAGCAGTGACAGCAGGTACCCAAGCACCGGGGAAGCGACCCGAGGACCCAAGAGCTTACAATATTGCCCCAGGTCCAAAATGTCAAGCCGCCCGCAAGCCCCAAACTCAGGCAGCCCCGACCTTAACGTCTCAAAAACCTGAATCCAAACCCCAGCACGTCGACAACAGCTAACTAGGTAAGCCAGCTACGAATCTTGTCTGTGCTTCAACGGATCTGTTGGGCCGACGCTGTTGAGAGACTTTGGCCTTCAAAGGTTTCTGGGACTTTTGGGACCTACCCAGTGACACCCTCAGGCTTAGCGGCTCTTCCATTTCCACTTCGGCCAGTGCTTTCCTTGGAGCTTTTCCAGAGCTTCAGCATGGGTTCTGTCCCTGCAGTCCGTAACCCTGAGGACCAAATGCCATGCCCCGAAGTCGTCCTGGGATTTGTACGAAATCCCATACAGCCATTTCTCCAAGGAATCTGAACCCTTAGCCCGAAACCCTAAACCGTCTAGATCTGTCAAGCAATGAGCGCCGAAAGTGGCTTGCCCTTGGCCTGCTTTGACAAGTCCCCTAAAGAGCCCATGCCCGGCTTAAAACATAAGCTCGGTTCGTGTCTTGTCTTATAAAGTGCCGCTTTCCGTCCGCATGGAGTGGAGACTTCGAAGAGCTTCAGTTTTTAGGGTTCAGGATTTCATGTTCCCTAAACCCTGGTTTAAGGCCGCGATGGCTGAGGATGCTGCTAGATGTTGGGCTGCGTGTACTGCTTGGTCCAATCGCAAGCTTCAGGAAACGAAGGGCAAATCAGGGAGTCTCTCGCCGAAGTGCCAAAATGCGAAAGTTGTCACTTGCGTGACTCCTGACTGGGCCGTACAGTTGAAATATCTAGACTGAGAACAACTGGCATTCTCAGCCTCTATGGAAGATTGGGGGTTCCGAACAAGTTGTGCACCTGTGTTAGCAATGGTGAAGGGAAGGGGTACTTGGAATTTGAGCTGCAGGTGCTTTCGGATTGCTCAGGGCTTTGGTCAATTGCTGAAGCTTCCGGCCCAGCCTCTTCACACCGCATCTCTTAACCACCAAATCCCAATAAGCCTCGGATAAACAAACTAACCGACAAGGTACGTGCCCCCTTGGCAAAGCGCCGCTTCGAGGATTACCTGCTACGCTCCGCGGCAAGGGCTAGGGCTAGGGGTTCTTCGGAGTTTCGCTGAGGCCTTGGGGTGCTGGGGATGCGGCTGGGCTACAGAGCTTGATGAACGTATGCTTCCGACTCTCAGCAGAGTTCAGACAGGCCTTGCAAAAGCTTGCGTTGCTCGTGGTTTCGGCCTGTTAAGGTGCAGCGCTGCTTACGGATGCTTGTGGTAGGTATTTGTGGCGAAATTGCGCAGTGTAGCCGAACTGGCGCTGCAGGTGAATTGAAGGTTTCAGACATGAGCACTCTGAAGGCTCACAGACAGCTTTTGCGAATCATGCATGAGAGCGGATGACGTCGCTCAACATGCTTGTGTGGATGGGATCCTCGCCCTGAATCACAGAAGATCAAGGCCGCCTCGCTCTTTCGCCGGTGGCGAACAGGGGGGGGTGGTGCCTGGGCAACACAGGGTTTTTAGCTGGACTCTTCGGACATCGCTACTTCGGCGAAAAGAGGCAAGTGTTTCTGCGCAAGGAGGAAGAAGAGGCTACGGCAGTTTCAACTTAAGATCTCAGTTGGTGGCTCTCACTCCGTGACCCTTGCGACCCTTCGCTGGTCCTTGCCACTCACCACCTTACTCCAACCATTTGCTGGATGCAGCTGTTCAGCAATGTCTGGATAAGTAACCAATTCCACCATGTCGGCATGGTGCCATGCCAGAGAACTCGGCCTCATTACTCCCCAACAAGCTCCATCTTCATAACATAATACGGACACACACGGCCAATGCTCGCTTCGACACCCCGCCTCTGGTGGAGGAACCAACCCAGGCACCACCGGAGCATCCTCCTTGGCTAGCTTGATGTGGAGGGCACTTCAGCTTGCAACCATAAGCTCGAGACGGCAAAACGTGCTCATTTGAAGGCGCAGCCAACGTCTGAAAACGGATACCCCACAGGACTGAACCTTTGAAGTGCAACTTCGTCGAAATTTCCACAGCGCTCAGCAGCCGCGCGCAAGCAGCATCGAAAGCTATCTCTATGACGTCATGCCGCTCTACTTGGAGGTCCGGGGACTTAGTAACTAGATATCTTATAGACTTTTAAGTACCAGAGCCCCAATTAGGATCCCGTTTAGGGTACGCATAACTCTACTTGATATCTACTCTCTAAGTCCCCGACCCTGCCGAAAAGCATCAACGCCAGGAGATGGCACTACTCAGCTCGTAATGGCCGAAGGGTGATGGCAGGTTGTAGATGCACACGTTCAGTCCGAGGCGAGAATTTCTGAGCTTGCGCCGAAGAGCCCGTCTTCCAAGGCTTCGACGCGGATGAAACTCATCGGCACGGCATCTTTGGTGATAAGGCACGGACAATGCTGATGACTGGGTTTAGTAGCCAGCCATGTCTCACATGGCCACCTTCATTGGAGTGAGACATCTGCAGCTAGCCTTCAGCAAGGCCCACCACTTTGGGAGTCTGTTCTCGCACGCCCACCAGAGCTAGCATACACCAGCCTTCCAGTGCGCGTCTCTCCCATCATGCTGGCAAGTTCCCCTCACCAGCCTGGGGATTCTGAATGTGCCTTTTCGCCTTAGTCTTGGTGACCCAGCGCTTCTTCTTTTTCTTCGGCTTCGTCTCAGCCTTTTCTGGCTCAGCGACTGCATCCTCATTGTCTGCGATGTCTCCTTCCTGTCCCTGCAGTTCTGTTTGTGTCTCCTTCTCCAGCATGAGGATGGCAGTACTGTCAGCAGCTGGCTCCTCTGTCCGACAAAGTCGTTCCAGCTCATCCATACCTTTAACCCTCTCCAGATGAGGCCAGCAGCAGTCGGGCAGCTGCTTGAAATCTTCCACCGAAATGCCGTCGCAGTAGCGGCAATCGAGCTCCACCAGCTGGCTGCACTTCCCCAAGACCCCCAACACCATCGCAGCTTTGCTGCATCCCGGAGCACGGTTCAAGAAGGTTGCCCGGAAATCTGCTTTCTTTAACAACGGCCACCCGGCACCGCGGAGGCGCTCCCAAGCCTCGCTGGGGATACCGTCGCAATTGGAGAGGTGGATTTCTTCCAGCAGCTTGCAGCGCGCGAGGAGGCCCAGGGCAGCGTGAGCCTCTTCCAGTGCCCGACTATTTTGCACGGGGCGGCTGAAACCGGCCGAGAGATCTACCACTCGGAGCTTTGGCCAGGCGGCCCTTTCAAATGACAACCACGCTGAAGCGGGCAGGGGCGAATGCCCACGCAACCTGAAAACTTCCAGGTCCTGGCAAGCATGCATCTGTGCGGCTCCAAAATGCGGCCCCGGAATCACGTGAGTGAGGTATTTGGGGAACATCTCGCCCTCCGTCTCAGCCGGCACGCGGACGCAGAAGCACCTACCGCAATGTCCCAACATCGGGCGCGACTCTGACTCTGCTGTTGCAGCCTCTTCCTGGGCTGTCGCAGGATTCCCTTCCTGCGGTCTGTACTTTTTGCTTGGGCCGTTGCGGCCGAACTTGCACTCCTCCCACTGGAGCTTTGGCCAACATCCCTTGGCAAATTGCTCATCCCACTCTTGCGTCGCGGGCCACTTGTTTGTGGTAGTGTAATCAAACTCATAATCGTCACCAATTTCTCCAGCTGGGAGGATCTTGCCAAAATCGTCAGCACTTCTGTGGCGACTCCTTGGCTGCCATCCGAGCTGAAACAACCAGGAAAACTTGCACATCGCAGCTCAGGCCAGTAGGCCTCGCGGATCTGCTCCCACGCTGTAACATCATCAAGGCTGGCTCCGCAAAATAATCCTTCATCGTGAGACGCGATTGACAGCTCTTCAAGTTTGGGACACCTTGCCAGGCACCGTAGCAGAGCCACTGCAGCTTGGTGACCCGATTTACTAAACCTAAACTCAAGGATTCGCAACTCCAGCCAGTCGGCTTTCGAGACTTCCTTCTGGATCTGTTCCCAGGCTTCCACTGCTGCGAACTTAAGAGCAAGCCTCAGCTCCTCCAGCTTTTTGCAGCTTGCCAGCACCCGCAGCAGCATTGCAGCAAGTTGGGATGGGGTGTCGCGAGTATAGCCCGAGTCAAAGTCGACCACTCGCAAGTTAGTCCATCGAGCCCGTGGGAGGCCTTCCCAGGTCACGGTTCCGAATACCTCGTCTGGAACCTGAAATCTGATTTCTGTCAACTGATGACACAGCGCTATCATGTCCAGCGTCACTGTGTTGGCTCTGTCACCAAACCAGACAATTTTCAGCTGGGGCCAATGTAGGGAGGTCCATCTCGAAACGGGTTGTTTGCTGTTTTGGCTTGGACTTCCCTCGCTCGTCTTGCTAACGCCTGCATTGTATGCATCCTTGAAGGTGCAGTCAAAAAAATCAACATTCATCACGTTCAGGCGCCCGAGCTGCGCCCAACTCTCATCCGGAAGCATCTCGAGCTTTTGCATGGAAGAGGCACTGATGCAGACAGGCGTTTGCGCCAATGCCAACTTGTGAAGGATCTCTGTATCTTCGAGCGCTGTCAGGTCCAGCCAAATTTCGTTTGCCATCGCATAGACTGCTGCGGGTACTTGCGGAAGCTCCACAGCTGTGGCGAGCATCGTGCATGTAAGCGGCTCTCCGTTGGCTGCCTCTCGCAAGAATGGGTGTTCCTTGTTGTTGCCATGGTGGGCGAGCACACACAAAGCAATACTGCTGCAAAGGCTGAGGGCGACTGATGCTGCAATGACGGGCCATGGCACTTCTTTGGCCTCGGGCAGCCACGTGTCACTAAAATGCACGAGCCCTTGAAGTGCAACAGCGGCCACTTGCAGGCAGATGTGCATCGCAAGGGAGAAGCGCAAGGGCATTCGGGACCGATTGCCAAGCAGCACTTGCCCAGGATGGGCGATCGCCGCTGCCAAGATGTGTACTTTCTCTGCCTCCGGGAAGCAAAAATAGGCCCAGGCCACCAACGCGCCCACGGCCACTGGCCCACCCAAAGGAATGCTTGTCCTGGTCGCCAGGTGCAGCATGTTAAAGGCCAGCAGCCTGCTCGTCACTTCGAAAGCCCTAACCACAAACAAGGCTAGGAAGATGGGCTCCCAGCCCAACATGCCAGGAACGCCCAAAACTCTTGCCTCGCTTTTGTCTCTGCCTGCGTAGCCAAATGCCAGGGATGCCAGGGAGATCCCAATCGAGAAAGTCAACGACCGAAAGTCTTCGGACGAAACAGATTCCACTCCGACTAGTATCAAAAACCAGAAGTTGGTCTGAAGACCTGCAGAGATGACAGCTTCGGCCACTTCGGCATGTTTGGCTCCTAGCAACAGATCGTGCTTGATGCGCATCTGCATTGAAGCCAACACCAAGAGGATCATGTGGCACTGGGTCAGGACGCTGATCAAAATCAGGCATAGTCTGGCAACAGCTGACGGAAGGGTTTGTCTGAACGCGTCGCTTTGGGGGCGTGCAACCGAACCGTCACTCCACCTTGCCGCATCGATGACGGTTGCCACCATTGGAATGGCAACACCAAGGCAACTCAGGGCAAAATACTCGTACTGTCCCTCTGCCAGAAACAAGGTAATCTGCTGAACGTCCGTGACCACATCAAGGTAATAGAGTCCCCCTGTCAACACCATCAGCTCCATCCAGAACATGGCATCTTTTCCTGTCGTACCCTCAACACCATGCCAAGATTTATAGACAGGCCCCAGAAGGTGATCACGGCGCTGCCCTTTGATGGAGCGTAACGCACAGATTTCCAGCTTGGGAGATCGTTTGCTCTCCAGAGAAAGTTGTCGTCCGGGAAACTCAAGAACTCCATCCCCCTCTGTATCCAACTCCAACTGTTCTCTCGAGAGAGGCTCTGCTCGGACGCCATCCTGGCTTTGTAGAACCACTTGTACATTAAAGTAGACATGGGATCCTGCCTGCGATTGCACCACCTTCATCCTGAAGCCTACGACCTTCTCATCAGGCTCCAGCTTCATGGTTGTGCATACCATCATCTCTGGTGGCACTTCTTTCAGATCGTCGTCCGTGCAGAGTTGCAGCTTTTGGACTTCAGAACCCTCATGGAGCCGGAGGCAGAGCTCCTTCAGCATATGGACTTTGGCCTCTTGCCATTCCTTCTCCGCATAGTCGCCATCCTCGCCGCGACGGAGGTTTGAAGCCACAAAGACCGCACGGAGGAAGCGGCCCGGCGGATTCGGTTCTGTGGGATCCTTCAACTGGGCGTTGTTGTCCCGCTGAAGTTCAGACATGGCTCACCGCTTCCAAAGCAGTACACTAAGGAAGTTCCAAGCCACTGCTAGTGCAAGCATTCAATGGTTCGAATAATGCTATGTCGGATGTTGCTGGCAGGGATGAAGCAAACATACATAAACACCCTTTGTGCGACACCTTATGCTGTCAAGCCAAGCCGCCACTGCTTCGCCGAAGTCGGCAGTGTCATCAGCTTCCATGGCGCTTGCAGCTTTTAGGAAGAACCCGTCCCACCGCTCAATAATTATCATTCGAACCCAGAGTTGACCAAAAAAATGTGTGGAGCCAGGCAGATGGTGTGTCCGCGATTTGTTCAGTTCTTTCATGTTCATGATGAAATGGGCTGCCAGGGTTCAGGGTCCTGTCGGTTTGGGGCTCTGGGGCTTAAAGTTTTTCAGCTTCGACTGGCATGCAAATGCGGATCAGTCTCCATCCTACACCGATTCCACATCTTGTAGACTGCAGCTGTCACCGTGCCCTGCAGATAGTCACAAAAGCTTCAGGTACCCGCATGTGCGTTGACGCCCGCAACCTTCGATTCAAGGACGAAGATATACATGAATTGTCCGCTGTAGAAACTAGAAGCATAGACTCACTGTTGGGGTGCACTGCCAAGGTTTGTTGTTTACACCGGGCGCAGAAGTAGTAGTAGTAGTAGTA
>CAJNDV010018069.1:0-16944 GCA_905221635.1 Symbiodinium sp. CCMP2456 | reverse complement strand
TACTACTACTACTACTATTGCCACTAGTACTACTATTCGGACTACTACTACAGCAGTACTACTACTGCTGCCAATCTAAGACTAATTAAGCCAACAGTCGTCATCTTATTGTATGTCCGCGACTGCTGGCTTCTGGCTGGCGCCTGCGGGCTGCTGGCTCCCCGGCCCTCCCTGGATTAATAAGGCCATGATGTTGAATGAATTCCGAGGTCCGCTAATTCTAGCGGAGGGGGGGGGGGCGGGGCGCTTCCCACACTAATCAAGAGCACGGATTAAGGGAATCTTCAGTGTCCATCGGCCGAGCACAGAATGCTGAAGCAAGCGTCCTGGTCCCGATAGATGTCGTGGATTGCAAGGTTCGTGAGACCGTTGAGAACGCTCAGCTTGACCTTGAGGTCCTCAACTCGGTACGCGACTGCAAATCTGCACCCTCAAACGGCTTAGGAGTGTCTGTGGAACTGAGGAGGCAGCCTCCTAACTGTCGAACACTGCAAGCATAGACTGGGCCCAAGTAGTACCACCATAAAAGCGCACTCATCACGTAAAAAACGACGCAAACTGTGCCGGGCCTTCTCGCTAAGCCCGTCCGCAGGCACGCCGAGCTCCTAAAGAGCTGCAGAGATCCGTAAAGCGAGAAGATAGACTTGCGCTTGGCATGATCTCGCTCCACGCATGCAGCGACTGCAACATGAGAATCCACATCTTGGAGGGCGGCGCTTCAAGCCAGATAGAGATAAATTTGTCAGCTGAACCTTCGACAAAACCCCAGCAGCCGTACGGCAAACTCGAAACCGAAACCATGGCAGCGCAGGATCCTGCGAAGAACCAGAAATTCGACGCATCCCACGGCCAAGCACCCTTGAAAGCCTTACTCATGCGCAGAGCTGGGGACCCCGACCCTTGCATACTTGGCCACTGCTTCGAACCAGGACTGGCCCATCACATGCTCGGGAAGGGTGCTTTGAGCTCGAGGGCTCAATATGGCTCTAGGCTTCAGCACGTCGACCCTCACACTCATCACGACCAGGTAACAATACATCAACGAGCCTGGTCCTAACACGCATAATCACGGATGCGCTCAAGCCAGAGCGTCGTGTCAGCGCATATCATCCCAGACGCTGACAAAACCTCAAACATCCTTCTGTAGCTGCTGGTCCTAGCTGTCCTAGCTGCTAGCTGACCTGCATCAGGCTCCTCCAAGGCCAGGTGCGCGACAGGCAAAGAATCCAAGATTCAATCGGTAGCGCTGGCGACAGACTGTTCATGTTTGTTAGCCTGTGGTGTGCTGACACAGTATCCCTCAAAGGCCAGGGTTTGGGTTTGAAGTTTTGGCTCGAGAACGGATTTTGGAACTTGCAGCGCGCTGCCGAACATTCGAAACCAGCTAACTCTATCTTGAGTCTTGCTGCTTGGAACTGGGCATGGTCTTTCGAGTCTATTTAGGTGGCGCCTCAAATGAGACCACTCGTCCATCAGTGGGACGGCAGTACAACAAGATGGGTTGCACTTCGGGTGTGGGGCATCTTCGCCCTTCGGAACGCTTTCTTGACAGATCTTGTGAGCATTCTAGATGTCAAGTTGGCCGCAAACACAGAACACCGCGATGCTTGTTCTCCTGTAAGTGTCCAGCTTGCTCTCTCGAGCCTGCAATGCATCGAAGAAGTTGACTTCACCCAATTTCGCGAGACACGGTTGAAATCCGGCAGAATGTGCTTTGTGCAGGCACCAGGGGCGGAGTTTTCTGGTCTTCTTCTGGCTCACTCTCCCTTCTTCTGTGTCTCTCTCGCCCCGACCATACACTCTGGGAAGAGGAGCCTTGTCGAATTTGCGCAGCTGCGCTCGATCGATTTTCTCGTAAAGCCGAATCCTCAGCTTCGTGAGCTGGGGATCTGGGGATCTGGGGCTGCGGCATCCTGGAGTCCTGGAGTCATTAAATTATTTTAGCCGCTTCAAGTGCTCATCTCGATGCGCCCTCCTGATATCCGCAACTCCCGCTCATCAACCAGCAGGGCTCCGGGCTTCTCCTCTTCGAGCCAGAGGATGATCTTCATGTAAGCCTAGAGGCTTGCAAGGTTTACCGAGATGGCTCTGCGAGGGGCTCTCTGTTGGATGTGGTAAAGGTCAGGCATTCTATCTAGATTTCGCACTGGCAACTGGCCATTTCAGATTTGCGCCATGAGAGTATGGACGAAGGAAACGACTTCTGCGGCGGGATCCCACGAGAAATTTGTTGTTTTTCTTGCTGCATCGCTAGCTGCCGCCAGCTGTCCCACGTTGCCTGGTGACTTGCTCAGGAAAGGCCTGAGGTTCTGGGGCCAGTGCACGAAGGAGAACTTCGCGGAGCGGAGCTGAACAACTGTTTGGCATGGGTTCTTCTCGCATGCCTGAACTTTGTGCACGCGCGGTGACGTGAACGAAACATCTTGAAACTAACGACGCCTGTAAAGACGCGCGACGGCAAACTGGCAATGTCGTAATCAGAACCGAAGATCACCGGAGCACTACGACATCATCTTCGTGCTAAGACTAAGAGCAGCATGCACCACTGCTACGCGTGCGACAGCATGACAGATCATGACAATACAAAGAGGCATCAACCGGATCACGGATCAAAAGCATCGAGTGCTCGGCCTGGCCGCTGAGGCATGCTGCACTGAGCTCGGGATAGTTCAAAGCCTCCAAAGAGCAATGCGGAATTTCGACGCAGACAGCCCTGGGAACCGGGACACGAAGACAGGTCCACGATGTCAAAGAAATAACCAACAAACAGAGGGCACGAACAAAAATTATCGCAGCTCTATTTCGACTCCTGATCCTCAGAGGGTCATCGTGTTAGTGTTCTCGGGAGGGCACTATCTGTTGTTCTACCTGCTCCCACATCTCCGCGTAGGCCGCATGGCAGTGTTCAATCCACAAGAGCAGCAGCTTCATGCATGGTGCTGGCTTTGCCACCGCGATGCACCCAACATCTGTTTACTGGACAGCCCACTTCCATCTAAGATGGCTTCTTGTCACATCATCAGCAGGGCGCACTGTGGAGTATCTATTGAGAGATGCAGGACAGAAGAACCCAACAATCGTGAAGCATCTTCTGTGAAACCGTGCACCACCATTCCTATACATAATCATGCACGTGCGCTTTCGGTCCGCAGGGCACCAAAACACAAAACAACCCTCAGCAGTCATGCAAACTACATTCGCAAAAGTGCCGGTCTAATTCCAGGTATCTCTTTGCCTGCAGCTTTCGCTTGAGGCCACCCGGAAGATCGTCACCTCTGAGCTCTGCCCGCGAGGGATGTTTTTTTTCAGAAAAGACATGCTTCGATTGCGGTTTGCGGACTTAGGCTGCCGGGTTTGGGCTGTTCGGGACGCTGAGAACCATCGGGTCGGGTGAAGGTGTGTGTCAAGCTTAACAGCGCCACCTTTGAGATTGCCCGACCAACTGTTGCTCTCTGCAACAACGAGTTTTTCTGTGGAAATTGCAATGTGGTCCTAGTATGGTTAACGCAAGCCTGCTTTGGGCTAAGGTGAGGCGTTGCAACGATGATTGGGGCGGAGAGTTGGGGGATTCAGCAAGAATTTCGTTGTGTGAGAATGCGCTGTCGTGGCAGCCGGCGTGCAAAAAACATCGCCATCAATTGGCTTTGTGGGACTTGGGCCTGAGGCATGACGGTTTGCTTCGGGCTACCTGCCTGCGGCACGGTCCGCTGCCGGAGTCGCAGCAGCTGGTGCTCCGCCTTTGCCTGTCGGCATGCTTGTGCCAATCGCTACGTGTAACTTCCCGCTTCTGATACTGCTTGAGCTCAATATATGCAAGTTGTGGAGACTTAACAGGATGCACAAGGTTCGCTTTCTTTCGAGCTCGTGGAGACAACCATCTTGGAATCCTGGATTTTTCCGTCGCTATTTCAGTCCAAGCCAGCGCCCGCAAAGACCTCCACGATTTAGCAAGTAAAGGAAGGAGCTTCCTGCATCGTCGGAAGTAATACAAGTTGGTCAGGAACAGGGTGTCAACCACAGTGAAGCGGGTGAGCACGTGGCGGCTACATAGGAGCCGGCGTGACAATTACTTGTTCATTCCAATTTGGCTTTTAGACTTTTTCCCACCCGCCCAGCTGACAGAGTCGCACCGCGGGGAGTTTATAGATTAGGGCGCCCCCTATCGTTTTATAATGTTTGTAACTTGAAGCGTACTGGAACAATCGTTACAGTGCTTTAGAGTAGGGAGATACAGTATGGAACATGCAGCATTCCAGGGTGTGGCCTTGGGTTGCGGGTTCTTGTGAGATTCTGTGGGTTTTGGGTCTTGAGTTTCGTCTGCTTTGCATTTCGAAAGGGCGCGGCATGGTGCAGTCATGAAGACTTGGCCTCTGAGAGCATGCGAAGCTTGTTTGTGATGCGGAGAGTTGGTTTAGGCCTGGGGTTTAAGCTTCTAGGATTTCGCGAGTTTGATGATGTTTGGACTGCTTGGAGTCTGCAGTTTTGGGGCTTTCGGGCTTCTGGTCCAAGGAATAGTACTGGCACAATACATGAACGGCCACGGGCCCATCTCGGCCACTCCGGGCTACATTTGGGGTATCGTTCTGTCCAATTTAGGATCGTCGTCTCATTTCCAAGATTTCCATCCCGACAACCTCGACACCCTTTCTAACTTTTCTAACACCTAACTCCCGACACCCTCTCTTGAAAGAAACCAGGAGCCAAGGATTACAATGGCAACATTGCTGCATTGAGGGTATCGTCTTTAGGGCGTCCCCCATCGTTTTACGGGTCACCGCCAGCATTTGCCATCTTCGACAACCGCCTGCCTCTGAATCAATATACGATAATTTTGACCCCATCTCTAAAGGAGGTCATGCCAGGGTTCGTCTTCACCGTATGGTTTCGGTTCACTAGGAGTAAGGTTGACCGTGCGCTGAAGCGAGAAAATGCTGCTCTGAATTCTGTGGCAGTGCTCGTGGAAGGCCTAATTCGTGACACAACGGCACCGATTCATCTACCCCCACAGCTGGAAAGCTGAATAAACGTAATTATACAATCATACTGACCGGTGATAGCGAAGCGAGAAGGATGTCGGGCCTCCACCTTTGCCCTGATAGAATCCGCCCATCTCCTGGTGAAACACACGTCCGCTACAGTGCCCATGCACAGCCAAAGCAGGCACAGCAAAGAAGGCTCTACGAGCACTTTACAGAGCATTGCGACCTCCAGCGGAGCCCGTGTCAGTTGATCCAGTAAAGAGCAGAGCTCCAGGAAGGAACGATATCACTGAACTGGTAGGCCGAGGAACTCCCCAAAAAACAACTGCTGGCCGGCCGCTGCAGCCAAACGCGGGCTATCATGCACAATCTACCCCACGCATGCTTCCATCTCTTGATCCACAGGGCAAGTTCGAGTCAGGTGCCACATAGCGTCTGCAACAGCAAGCCCGTTGTACACATGATCTACTCTTGCGGGTTCTTGAAACCCTTTCCTGTATATGCCGGGGTTGGGGAACAACTGGAGCACATTTCCAGCTAAGCTCATGAATCGACGCCACTGCACGCCAAGAAGTTTTTGGGGGCTGTGAGCGACACGCGTGCGACCTCGAGCGCAGGGATCTTAATACGGTTGGTTGCTGGCTAAGCTATCCAGCGAGCTCTAGGGACCTGATGTAATGCGACCATGTAGGGAAGAGGATTGACAAGACTGTGTTGCGGGGCCTTGACAGATCGCAGGGCGAGATCGAGTCAATAGACCACGGAAGACATAAATCGGGAATCAAACCACCATGTTGCTGCAAGTACGATTCCAGGCCATTTAAAGCCTCCGTCAAGAGTCAACACTGATGTCCTATCTTTTTCAAGCAGAGTCTTGCGCAGGTACGAAATCGAGGTCCTTCGCAGAACGCGGCATGAACCAACATTCATGCATCTTGAGGATTAACAGAGTTGGACTGACCCGTGCTGCCTAGCAACCCCTCGCACTGCTGGGCATAGCGCTCACATGCGCTCAAAGTGTAGATTTGATGCCATGTGTTAGAAGGCCTCCAAGGGGCCGAGGGGTCGACAAAGGCAGCTCGAAATGAGCAAAACGATAGCTGCCGCTGTGTAGCTTCGAGCTAGACGCTGGCAGCTCGAGCCGCTCGATTCCGGGTTCAGGCTGGGCTTGAAGGTTGGGGGTCAGGAGATGTCAGGTGTGAAGGTGAAGGTAGGAGGGTACGGAGTGGTCCAAACACCGTGATGGGGTCAAGCATGTCTGGCCAGTTCAGATATTTATTCAGGCGACTCTCCAGACACCTATGCTAATCACATCTCTTGGCGCCGGCGGGCCGCGCCGAAAGTCAGCAGCACCTGCGAAAAGGCGAAAAGTCTGCGAGAAATCCCTGCCATGAAATTCCCTACCACAATGTCGGAATCAGCTGCAATGCAGGCCGGCCCCTGCAAAAGGGTGTCCCGCCCCCAGCCGTGGGACTGGGACCGACTTTCACGTGAACCGTGGTTCCGAAATACAAGGCTCCGCTCTTCCGGGATGGGCAAAAACTCATGTAACTCATCGAGCTAGCAGGCTGTGAGAGATCTATCGCAGAAGTGTAGGTGCCAAAATGCTTGTGGAGTCCTGTCAGAACTTATGGCTAGCCATGGGCAGACGGGAACGGATTTGGAGCTGGCAATCAAGTCTGTTGTGTGCAACCAAGGAAGTTTGCAGTTGCATTAGATCGAGGACATTCAGTGTCCACGAGCTCAGCGGCATTGTGCAACGGGTTCGTCAACATCCGAGAACCAGAGCCACAATGCCAAGCACGACATTCTTCCGGTGGGCAGAGACCGGCTGAGTTGGGGAGCAGTGGACTTGAGCGACTTCACAGTGGATTGGCAATCAGTCGTGCTGCGGTCCACTCGTTTTGCTGCGAAATGCGGCGGGGCCCGGGAAGGTATCGAACTTCGTGTCCGACGACTGTCGTGGAGATTTGTCGCTCCATGCAGTCCCATTTCCTAGATCAAAACGGGAAAACTTGAGACTGCAGCGCATTCTGCAAGAAATGACAAGGCACTAAAATCACTAAAACCAACTTCCTGCTTGCTCTGGACACGACTGCTGGCCTAGCTGAGGCTGAGCTCTGCAAAGCGCGCCGCCAGGTCTGGATCTGCACCTCAAAGAGTCTGTGGGAATATATTATAATATGTATGTGTGCGTGTTCCCTCCCCGGTTCAATCCGGCAGCGACTCTGAAACCCATGACCATCCTGTACCTGGACGCCTTCATTCGTCTGCAAAACGTGAGTGCTGTCTGAAAAGATGACACCTCAAAAGTTGCTTCCACGCCGGCTGGGCAAAGTACTTTCCTTCATCTTCCGCAGATACGTCACGGTGGAGTTTAGGTGTGCCTCTCAGTCGCGAGTCGGCGAAGATTTTGGGATGCTTTGCGAGTTTGACAAGAAGAGCCTCAGAATGTAAGAGGAGTCTCCAAAGCCACTGACTGTCACAAACTCCTCGACTTTTTGGCCTGGAAATATTTTCCAATGCGCACATAAGTTTCGCATGAAGTGAAACGTCTATATGAAGTGTTGGCTGATTCAGCTGATGCTTGAGACGATGTCGCTTACAAACAGTTGCTCCGCGACCTCGTTCGCCCAGAACGCACTTACCTCGAACGACCATTGAAGGATATTCTATGAGCAGCATGCGCGTGGTGAGGCTCACCTGCAAGCCGCATACTGTGGTCTTATCTCACCTCACTGCAAACACGGAAGGACCGGCATGGAGGGAACACCCCACCTGTAGCGCCTAATTTAACTTAACCTGAAAGCCCCTCTGATTTGCACGCGACGCCGACATGAAGTTGTAAAACCCACAGTTGAAGGCCTTGGCTTTTCTGGCCTCGGCTTCCGCTTGCGCATCCTGTTCCAGCAGGTGCAAGCGCTGAGGGTTCGAACATTTCCACGGAATTCATGGCCCCTGTTCCCCTGCATGCAGCCTGGGGTGGGATTGGCTTCGAATACGACTCTGGGCAAACTCTGTTTTCATGATGACGCTCATCGACATCGATCGATTTCAAACAGCAGCGGTCGGGTGTCCTTGAGAGCAAAGTCAATGTGCTCCACACAGATCTGCATCAAACTCTGCAGGAAGGTGATGCCTACCTGCAAGCATGCATCAGGATTGTCTTCAGCTCAAGCCGGGCATGTCACGACCATTGCTACACAGATGGTGAAACTACCACGCCCGACGAAATCTATGCCATGCCGACGGCGCCAATGGGAAGCTGTTGTGCATCCGGTACAAGCATTTTATGCAGTAGCTCCGAGATGGACCAGGTTGAACAGTGGAGTAGGCTTCTGGTGACATGCCTGGTGCTAATGGGAAGCTGTCGTGCACCAGTAAGCAGTGCACCCAAAAACGAACCGAATGGACCAGATTGAAACAATAGAGTCATTCTGGTGACATACCTTCGCCTCGCGACAGACACCATTAGAAGAACAAGCTTGGATGAGAGCCCCTAGACTTGATACATTTTTCAGAGCGGCACTCTCAAGTAGTCTTCAGCCCAAAGGCAAAGCTTGAAAGCTTGTAGTAGGCTTATAGGCAGCGACCCCTGCAATCAGACCCTGAGCACGACATGACAGGAAATGCCTCTTCACACTGCACTTCGTAGTAGTAAATATATCTGTCGAACATCTCCACCCATAGACCAACCTGGCGAGAGCTTTGTGGCTTGAGCATTCTTTGGAATGCTGACCATGAATTTCGATACAGTTGAAGGACACTGCACAGGGGGGAGAATGTCAAGTGTGCGCAGGGGTTCTGGGACCGGGATCTGCATGTGGACGGTTGACTGTGTCTAGAGAGGAGACTTCGTGGATACTACACTTACTACTTGTAGGACAAACCTATCCTCATGCCTGCGAACTGAGACTTCGAGACCTCCCCGGACTGACGAAAAAAAGACCGCCCAACTTCTTCTAAAAATGACCAGGGGGCCGCTGAAGAAGAAGAAGAAGAAGTCGCTTAAGGCTTAAGGCTTTAAGATGGCATTGATGGCACAATCCTTGAGGGTCACGGCATGGCAGGTTCGAGCTTTGCAAACCAATCTCGTGCCATCCCGTGCCTTAGCACCGGGTGTACCATGGGGAGTCATGACTACACTAAGTGACTAAGATAATCATCCTGTCGATACCTCTTCCTGCACCCAGCCACCTGCGCGGAGTCCGACTGCACCACAGCCTCACACGTTTTGACGCACCTGCCGGGGCTGCCAAGCTTGCAGAAAATTCCGAAGCGAGGCCCAAACGCGCCAGACTGCGGGACTTTCTGCAAGTATGTGGTATCAACCACGGGCATGGAGCAAGCGACTCAGCGCTACACTGGAGCTTCCCAAGAGTTATGTCACAGGAATGCAAGTTGAGTATCCCCCATGCTTCCACCATCAGGCCTCTCTAAGCATTCCCGCACTCTCTTCCCATCTCGTCTGGCATCGCCTCGGAGGTTGCTGCTGCTTAGGTCGAGATTGCACCGGACTACAAGCGAAGCCTTCCAGAGTTCGGGCTGCTTGTCAACCGCCATCGTGCCAACCAACATGTCGGCATCGGCCGCCGTGCTGACCGTCCCGTCGACAAACACACTGGCCCTCGTGATCTCATAATCTAAACCGAAAGTTCATGAAGTCCAGACGACCCACTTTTGCATGTTACTTGTCTCAGTAGTTGTCTTAAGGTCCGAGTGGCACCAGAAGAGCTGAGAGCAAGCGGACACTGCCCGGCACTGCATTGGCCTAAGGCTGTGAGCATGAGGCTGCTTGGGTCAGCCAGCACTCTCGGGCTCTCGGGGCTGCAGCCATCTAGCAAACGATCCAGCTTGTCCTTGTTTAAGGAGGCTCAGAGGCTCAAACGAAGATTCCTTGGCCCAAGGCTTTTTCAGCAGCTTCGCCGCGTGCCTCCCAGCTGCTTTTCGCGGAGGCATGGAATGACTTTGGTTCTACCGGCTTAGCGGTTCAAACCGTTCGGCAAAATCTTCGGAAGGTCCAATGATTTAGGAGATTCCCGAACTTGTTGAAGAATCCGTCCCGAAGGTGTTCTCCTAGGAGTCTTGCCATGGTGTCGAGAATTCAGGCTTCAACTAAGGCTTCGACCTGCGATTCGGCACCACACTCTCTCGGAACGACATCTGACAAAGCAGCACCCGTATGCTTAATCGAAGACTGAAATTCAGAATATTGCATGCTACTTAAATACTTGTAGTTGTGGAGAGCGGGAAGGCATTGCACTGCTAGTGAAGCTTCTTTGCGGCTCGAGCAAATCCTTGGAGCCTTCAACCAAAAATCGCATCTACGTTCCAAGGGCTGCCTGGTAATCTTCTGTGAGACGTTATCAAAGTTCTCCGGGTCCAGGGCCGCGATTTTGCACAGGGTACCAACCTCAAATCTGCGGTCTTGGGTTGAACGCTGCAGGAACTCAAGGTCGAAGGTCGGGGGTTTAGCACAGCAGCGGGATCCAGGCTGCTTGGCTGCATTGCGGAAGTCTACGTGCGTTCAAGGTATATAGAGGTTCGGGCATTTTCTTTGATATGATTGAAGCAATCGCAGGATTTAAGTAAGGAGGTCTATCTGGGACGGTCTGGGGTTCAAGCGGTGTCTGGTGAAGAGAGGACCATGGATTCTCGAGCTCGGATTGGTTTCCCTCGTTTTAATAGTCTTAGCACATGTCTTGTTAACTCCCACACAGCCTGTCGAGTGTACCGGTCGGTGGTACCTTGGCAGTTCGGTGCAGCTCGCTCTGTCTCAGCTTCTGTATGGTCCACTGCCCAGAACAGAACAACTTGTTTTGTTCTGAGACCTCAGCTCCAGAGTCTCACTTGCTTTTGAGCTTGAGGCGAGCATTAGAAGATGCAGAGTTCAGGGTAGCAGCTTCACAGGGTGCAAACATTTCGGGATTGTTGGCCATGCAGATTGGCGACGTCTGTGTTGCCACCTTGAGGCTGCGACTATGTTATGGATGCCCTTGTATTGCTTGGAACTGTCCGAAATCTCCTCCTCAAAGAGGACGAGGGCCTGCCACAGGAGCATGCAGTTTTTCGCTGCTGTTGCCTTCCTCGGCACACAAAGGTAGGGCAATTTCGTCGAGCCACCTCGTCAAACAGCCTACTATTTAGAACAGCTTACCCTCTTTCTCAAACCTTCAAGGCCAGCTCGCAAAGAGAAGCCCAGTGCTCCGAGTTTTTGCTCTGGCGCACCTATGCACGCGCAAGGGCTTCGGGGACATTTTGGAGGCTAACCCGACACGGTTAGCTATGACGGGTTCTTGTACAACTTACTGCAGCTGGCAACTAGTGACTCACTCTAAGCACTTCAAAAGCCTGATGGGCCCGAGAACTGCACTTACAGAACGTACAGCCAAACCAGCCTGCGTGAGGAACTCATACGCGATGGGCTCATAGCCTCCCTGCGCACCGGTGGCTCTCTCAACTTGGTCTGCCGAGACCTGCCAGATCAAGGGTGAACGATATTGCCGGGAAGGGCAGTGGCAAGGAACAGAAGCAGGCACAAAGGTGACGGGTGCGGCTTTGGAGAGTCTGACATGGCCGCCAGGGCGGGTATGCGTGGCGATAACATATTGATTCGGTCCTGGTTGTCGGTAGGTGTTGGCAGCTATATTAGCATTTCTTAGCAGCGAAGTTCAATGCTTTCCAACAAGCTGCGACGACAGTGATTGGGATTGGCATACTCCACGAAATTTCAACAGGCCCTTCTGAAGTGTGACCGGCAGAGAGGACATGTTAAACGATGAACAGATCCAGAATGAAGTACAGCATGTGTGGCAGGGCACGAACATGACCTAACGGTGAAGGAAACGTCGTTTGCTGTTTCCGAGTGTTCCTGGTCCCCTATGTCGGCACAACCACGTGAAGCGCATGCTCTTGCAAAAGCATATCAAAAAAAACACCCATCAAGCAGTCACAAACAGCCGAGCCGCCACAATCTGAGATCCCCCAATCCACTCGAGCAAACCATCCTACCATCCGAGGAAACTACTTGGCCATGACTAAATTAAGACTTCCTGGCCCAGTCCGCCCAGGGCCCCTGCGGCAGCAGCAAGCCAAAGATGGAGCGCCATGTCTGGTGAGGACTGCATGAGCCTTGGTTCAAAGTGAAGATCACACGTCCTCTTCACAAGAACCCAAAGTATGCAATCCAGACATCTCAATCAATTCCCTTCAATCAGAGGCCGTTCATTTTCCAAGAGCCCAAAGTACCTGGGTATCTGGCGCTGTGTTCGTCTTGTGCACGAACTGGAAGACCTGCTTCGGCAGGGGTTTTGATGCTTGAGGGTTAAAGATATCAACATTTCCGAGTTGCGCGGTGGTCGGCATCGTGTCGTGTGGTTTGGGATATATATCTTCTGGTGTGTGATCGGCAATTTGAATTCGACTCAAGGGATGTGTGATGGATCAGCACTCTGAATCATGCGATGCTTGACTGACAAGGCCTCGGACTTTCTGTGCCTGGAGCTGGCATCGTCCAGAGATCCAGGGCTAGACTCGACATCCCCCGCGCAATGTCATGCATATACATTGGTTCGGAATCTAAGCAAAATCTCCCGACAGATTCGGCACCGACATCCCCAAAAGATCCTCCAGCCTTACAAACACGAGTTGGGGTCCCAGCATGGGGTTCAACAGTTTTGTTTTGACGCCAGGAGGCTCTCCAGTTCCAGCATCTGGGCCGTGCCTTCTTCATGCTGACTGCAGGTGGCGGGACCGCCTCATCTCCCTCCTGTTGCGTGCGGCGACGGATGTATGCAAGAATACCAAGCAAGCAATTACGTCGGCTCATCGACAGCAGCGAGCATCGTGTGCTCAGGGCCTCAAATTTCCCAAATCCAAGCATCCGAAGCCTATCCCACTTGGTGTCGCAAGCTGGAGCTGGGGGCGTGGGAGTTTGGGCTCACTCTGAGAAGGTAATTGGGTTCATTGGGCTGATGGGAAGTTGGAGGCAATGATTCTACTCTCGCCGGGGAGGGGAGGGGGAGGGGATCACGATAGTTCTCCATCTTCTACTTTCACTTTCCATCATTCTTTCCATCTCAAAGACAACTACCTCCCAAAAACCTGTTGGAGGGTGTTTCGTTTTTCGCCAGTGATGTAAACAGCTAGCACATCCACACTTAGACGGAGACATGCAGCCCAAACTCACAAGAGCCCAAAGCCAGAAATCCACTCACACGCGCCCGGAGACCGAGCTCTCAAGCTCGGAAGGGCCATGGGGCTTCAGGACACGCACACACCCCACAGCTCCGTAAAAAAAAAGCACGTCCAGCTGCCCCTGCTGTGCCTCGGCCCGGCGCTTCTCCCGTGCAAGGATCTTTGGCACGAGCCCGAGGGCAGCGAAGAAGATGGGCTGCAAAGTGAAGACGAGCCTTTCAGCTGATCGCTAAATGGCTCCTGGAACTGTCGGCTTGAATCTTCGGCCTTTGCTTGCTGTAGGGACGTCGGCGCACAAGCAGGCTGCAGGAATCAGGCTGGAACTTTCGTGCAATGCACGTGCTTTGCTCTACCCTATTTCCTAGGGCCCTCTATATGGGGAAGGTTTTTCTGGAGCAAAAGATTGGGCAGGTGATCTTACACCCCCCCCCCTCCTTCGCCCGATAATTGCTGACATCGAGCCTTTTACACTCTATGTCTAAAAGAACCCTAGAGCCTCACAGTGCACACCCGGCCTGTTCGGTCCACCCTGTCCGAAGAAACCTGCGGCCAAGCGCGACGATTCAAAGACCATGTCTACGCAGAATAAGCCACTCTGAAACCGACCGCTGCTCACTTGGCTCTCCTGGAGCCTGGAGCTGTGTATATGTAGATAACTCTAGTCGAGACCCTTCAACTATCCTTAACTAGCCAAACCAACCTAATTCCTAAATGAGATTTTGCGCCTAGGGCCTCGGAGAGCAAGGTTGTCCGGAGAACCCGCGAAATACTCTTGGACGAGCTACCTAACCCTTAACCGTCCGTCCTGTATGATTGGTGTCAGTGGTGACGGCACATGTGATCATGGCCGGGTGCGTGAGACACTTCACACACTCCCAAACAAAGCAAGAAGCATGAAAACATCACGGGCCTACGCGACTCGCAGGAATTAGCACAAATGCTTCCGAGCACTCTGGGACGGACCGCCCCCCCCAAAACTGCGAAAACAAACGAGCGTACGGATTGTGCACCGGGCCTCGCATCGTCGTCAGGATCTGAAACTCAACATCGCTATCTTCGTGCCGGACCTAGTGATGTTGAGAACGTCGAATGCTTCAGGACGTCATGACTTCGTGACTCATGGGTTTGGTTCTTCTTGTCTTTACCTCCCTTTGTGTCCCTCAGCATTCACGCCGCGGCCGCTGCGTTAACTAAATTCGAGACAAGTCCATCTTGCTTCTAAGAGCTGCGCCTGATGCACGAGCTTGCAGACCTGTTTCACAGAGGCAGGGTCAATCGCACTTCGAGGTGAAGCCGGTGGTTGAGATGAGCTTGCGGATTTGGGGATTTCGTGCCCGATCTCCACATATAGTTGAGTGCTCGCAAATTTGAACCGCATGGATTGTGGGGACTCTGGCTGTTGTTCCTTCCACATGCGGCTCGTCAATCATCCGCTTTGCATTGGTCGTGCAATTCAAGGAAACCTCGACAGTGAGACGAGCTCTGTGCTGCGGAAGAACTCCTCGGTCAATTGAGCCATCCCTATCCGCACCTTCAAATTGCCAAATACTCCGAAGCATTTATTGAGGGCACAACCGCGCAGGTTCAGCTGCCCAAACCCCTAATCTTGAGTTGGACAGGTTACTCCCGAGCTTGGCTATATTGCCGGCCTAGGTCCTGGAGGTTTGTGCACATATTTGTACACTCGCACATTCGCAACAGGCACACACTGCTCGAGCTGTTCAAAGTACTGTGCTTAAAACAGCGGAGTCCGGTCGCTGTGACATCATTCGTTGTCGTCCAGCTGTTGCTGCTACCCTGCTCTTTCGCATAGAGAAGATGGCCAAACGCTGACATGGCCACACCCGATTCTTGGTTTGTTTTGCTACTCACTGAACAGGGTGGATTCTGAGAACCTGTGGAGCAGGAAGCTGTTGGCTTGCGACGCACTTGCAATGGTATTGCGGCCTCAAAAGAAAAAGTAGCATCTCGGAAAGTCTAGGACCATAGGGCATCTACCATCGAGAAGCCAACTTGTCGCAGACACTTTTGTTAGGGGCACCCCAAAAGGACACAGGATCGGTTCGCGGGCATGAGGCTGCCCTGGCCCAAGCGCTGCTATCGCAGCCTCTACCAATGATTTGCATTTGCGCTTATGCATTTTCCAACAATCTTGGACCATCTGGGTCTTTGAGATACTTGAATCAACGAAGGATCCCCGGATTTTCCTGTCCCGCCGATCGTAGCCGCACGCCTGTATCTTGCAGGCACACCAGCGGTGGTTAAGCATCCAAGCACCCCGTCGTTAGCTGAATAAAACGTGTAAGGGTGCAAAGACTAAGCTCGAGAGTTCCGGGCTTGGGGGTGTGAAGCTCTGCGTGCCTTGTGCTGCTCCTCTGCAAAGCGGGCTTTGTCTTTGGCCTCATCCATCGGCGTGTCCTCCTGTGCTCACCGAAAATAGCCCTGTCTGGTTTGGGTCGGTTTGGGCCAGACTCTCGGTTTACATTAATTCCTATTTCTTTTCGCGAACTTGCTACTACTTACTACTACTGGCTACTTGCAACTTCCTACTTCGAGTTTCAAAAGAATATCAGATGCTGCTTCCTGCTCTGCAGACTGCTACCAGCTACCAGTACCAGTTGTTGCCAAGTACCAGAAATTAAGTCTACAGTAAATATCACATTACCGCTTATGCTCACTTCTAGGCTTCGCACTTCCTCTTCCCCTCCTCCTAGCACTGCTTCTGCAGCTGCTACAACCTGTAAAAAATGTGGACACGACGAAGGAAACAACGGACCTACTGGTCCTCATGCATCTACATAAGCATCACAAGAATAGTATCATCATCTTTGCAACAGCCTGAAAGAAGGTCCACGGTTGAAGAGAACGGACTCGGGGCTGAAAAGCATTTATTGCAGCAGCCATTCCAGTTGCTTTGTCGAGCAACCTGCTTCAACAAACTCACGTATGGCTGATGCACAGCCAACTTCACAAGTTAAGGCAGTTACGGCAATCCGGAACCTGAAGGAACCAAAGAGCTGGCAACGAATGCCAGCTTGCATGGCACCTCGTCCTTGAGCAGCGGGGCGATGAAACCGAAAAGTGCCGTAACATCGTCCACACTGGCAAGGGCACGGTCGTCCTGGCGGCTAAGAATCTTGCAACTCGAGCTGCATTTGGGTATTTGGAGCCGATTCATCAAGTTGGCTGCACGAAACTGTAAAGGTGGCACATGGGGAACATGATGCACATGTGCAGCTAATTTTCATCCCGCCGCACCAAAAGGCATTTCTGAGCACCACGCAGGCTACCAGAAAGCCAGAGCAGTGCAGGCGATTTCACTTTGAAGCATCACCCCTCTTGCACAGTTTCTGAGCCTGCGAGTCGCCATAGACTACGTGCAAATACCAAAAGATGTGCCTAGGTCTCCGGCCTAAGCTAAAAATTTTCGACAACCCCACTACCCCATCCCGAAAAGACCGAACTTATTTCACACGAGGCATTTCCGGAAGTTGACCTCAAGCTCCTCCCGGTTGATGTTCTTCCCGATGAAAGTCAGCTTGCAGACTCTTTCCTCATCAGGCCCCCACGGGCGCTGTGGGGAGCCAGTAAACGCCATGTGGACTGCCTGGAACACGAATTTCTCCTTCATGCCCTTCACGGCTAGCACACCCTTGGTGCGAAAGAGGTCCGCCCCTTTCTCCCTGAGTACCGTGCCAAGCCAACCGTTCAGCTTCTGCTGATCCACCTCGCCCTTCACATGAAAACCTGCAGACGTCACACGGTCATC
>CAJNDV010018058.1:52002-69057 GCA_905221635.1 Symbiodinium sp. CCMP2456 | reverse complement strand
CAGGTTTTCCGCCGCTTGCTGGAGGTGCGGAGCGGGGGGGGGGAGGACGCAGAGTTTGGGGCTTCAGGGTTTAGTTTAGGGTTTTGGATTTAGGGTTTAGGGTTCAGGGGTTTAGGATTTAGGGTTTACGGGTTTAGGGGTTTAGGGTTTAGGGTTTAGTGTCTAGGGGTTTAGGGTTAGGGCCAAGCAGTGCTGAATGTAGGTAGTTCTCTAAATTAGGGTCCATCTTAGTCTCCTGTTTATAAGCGTGCCGTATTATATTGGGGACCCTAAAACAGCGACCCTAATTTAGAGAACTACCCATATAGGGGCTAAGCTACGTTTTGGGATAGGTGTAATATGATACACACCAAAACCCTGTTGGAATTAGTAAGGCCCTATATATATATATACATATATATAGTGTTTAGGGCTTGTGTAGGGTGTATGCTTTCGGGTTTATTTCAGGCTTTTGACCGAAGTTCCGTTAGAGTTGGGTCAGGGTTGACGCGCTGTTCCTACTTTTTCGGGCTAATCGCGGAAGCCTTGTCTTGTACAAGCAAGGCCTTTTGGAGATTCCCGTAAAGCCCTATAAAGCCGCTGAGTGCTCAAGAGTTTGCCGTGATACATCGTCTCACCTTGGTGCTGTCATCGTCACCGTCACCACCTTCACCACCACTACCACGATCATCATCGTCCTCTTCCGCCTCCTCCTCGTCGTCACCTTCATCACCAGCATGGCCATGACGGTCATGATGATGATGGTGATGATGATCATCATCATCATCCACATCAGCCTCATCATCCCTTCCCCTGGGCCCTAAGCCCCAACCGCAAACCCTCAAACTGCAAACTCTGGATCTCCAGCGTGCTGACCCAGGGCAAGCAGCGCGGCTTACGGCCCCGGTGCGTCGAAGTATCCCTCTGGCACACGGTGTGTCAGGCTTTGGCGCTTACGGGGTTTAGGGTTCAGGGATGTGCGGGATTCAGGGTAGGGTAGAAAATCCTCCGTACCCCAGATCGGGGCAGCCTCGTCAAAATGATGATTGTTTTCGCTTTGGGGTTTTGAGGCCTGCAGGGCACGTCTCGAGGGCGAGTAGGTTTAATACGGTTTTAGGTTTTTCGAACTCGGTCTTATTTGGGTCTATAGGCTTCAGAATTTTTCTTGTTCAAGGCAACGTCCAAAGCCCACTCTAAACCCCAAACCTTAAACGCAACAGCCAAAGCCATAAACCTTCCCCTAAGGTCCATGTGCCCATAGAGTATAAACTTTATCGTTCAAATAATCCCAATTGAGGTACTTTATGCCCAAAGTATGTACAATTCGGGTACCTTACATGGACCCTTGGAGTTCTTCAGCTACTTTATGCCCAGAGCGAGAGAAGCGTACTTACCTGCCTGCCTACCTACCTGCCTGCCTGCCTACCTACCTACATACATCCATCCGTGCATGCCTACATATACATATAGATATTCATATACATATACATAGACATCGACATGTACATACACGTATACATATACATATACATACACATACATACATACATACATACATACATACATACATACATACATACATACATACATGCATATATACATACACATATGTGTATACTACTTGGGCTACATGAACCCTTCGGGTTCAAGAGAAGCCAAGGTATCCGGTGGAGAAGATGGTCGAATGGCAGGTGGGTGGCCCAACCCCCCTAAACCCTAAACCCTAGCCATACCCTCAACCCCTAAACCCTAAACCCTAAACCCTAAACCCTAAACCCTAAACCCTAAAACCCTAAACCCTTTGGAAGTCTTGGGATGCCCTGACCCGAAATGGTTTAGGACTTTGGGTTTAGGGTTGAGGAATCAGGGTTTAGGAATTTGGGTTTAGGGTTGAGGAATCAGTTTTTAGGACTTAGGGTTTAGGGTTTAGGGTTCATGTTAAACTGTGAAACCCCCACCCCTTTTCTTAGTAGCCCCCTCTAGCCCTTGGGATCTGTAACCGAACCGAGTATCTAGTGTAGCATGCATGTTGTGTGAGTACGGTCGTGGCGAGGCCTTCAACATACATGACATGGCGCACAGATGCTATCTGGGCTCCTGGCCATCGTGAACGCGTTGTTGGACCTGCGTGCTTCCTCGCCCTGACCGAAACTGCAGTGGGCAATGGCGACGAAGCCAAAAGCCTGAAGCAGTGCTGGCTGCTTGAGGCTCCGACACGTTGAACTTGCGCTCTGGTCAACACAATGGCCTTTCCCAGCGCGGACGGTGATCCGCGCGAGCGTTTGCTCGATTCTTAAAGACCATCACATCAGGGTCTCAGGCTTCTTGTTAATATAAAAGCCTGAATGATTACCAATACTATTTTAGGGGGTTCCTTATTATGATTATACTATATTATACCCCAAAGCCCTATTCTAATTGTTAAGCCCACTACATGAGTTGGCTGTCCAAAAACTTCCCCAGTGCCTCCTGGAGTTTTCCCTTCCTGGGCCCATGGCGCTTTACGGACGTTTAACCAGTGGACTTTGGCCTTCCCTAAGGGTCCAAGTAGTCCTTTTTTATGGGTTTTAGCTACCCAAGAAAGGCCCCAAAGGCCTTAAATAATGGGTACTTGGACCCTTAGGGTTTGTACCCCTAAGAACCCTAAACCCTAAACCCTAAACAAGAACAAGATCCTTAAGGGGGTCCTTGAAGGGTTCCTCTAAGGGGTTCCTTTCAGTAAGGGCTACCTTTAAAAAAGGGGTAGTCTAGGGGCCTTAAGAATTAGAATAGGGTTTTGGGGTATACTATACTATACTTATGATCAGGAACCACCCCCCAAAATAATATAGGTGATTCTTAAGGCCCCTATAATATTAATCCCTAAATCCCTAAACCCCAAACCCTAAACCCTAAACCCTAAACCCTAAACCCTAAATTCCTTTAATAGACGGGGTACCCTTGAGGGCTCCTCAGATCGATCCTTGGCCGCAGGGCAAGGCGAAAGAGGCCGCTGAGGCGCTGAACAGCGGCAAGCAGAAGACGGAAGGAAAGGAGGACCTGACTCTCAGGGGCTTCTGTGTTTAGGGTTTAGGGTTTAGGGTTGAGAGTTTAGTTTATGACCTGACTCTCAGGGGCTTCTGTGTTTAGGGTTTAGGGTTGAGAGTTTAGTTGATGACCTGACTTTCAGGGCCTTCTGTGTTTAGGGCTTAGGGTTTAGGGTTGAGAGTTTAGTTTATGACCTGACTTTCAGGGGCTTCTGTGTTTAGGGCTTAGAGTTTAGGGTTGAGAGTTTGGTTGAGGACATGACTTTCAGGGGCTTGTGTGTTTAGGGCTTAGGAAGAGTTTGGTTGATGACCTGACTTTCAGGGGCTTTTGTGTTTGGCTTTTCATTCAATTTTCAAGGGGCTTTTGTGTTTAGGGTTGAGAGTTTAGGACCTGAATTTTAATTTTCAGGGGCTTTGTGTTTAGGGTTTAGGGTTTAGGGTTTAGGGTTGAGAGTTTAGGACCTGAATTTCAATTGTCAGGGGCTTTCGTGTTTAGGGTTTAGGGTTTAGGGTTGAGAGTTTAGGACATGACATTCAGGGGCTTTTGTGTGTAGGCGTTAGCGTTGAGAGTTTAGGACCTTACTTTCAGGGGCTTTTGTGTTTTGGGTTTAGGGTTGAGGGTTTGGAGCCTGGCTTTTGGGGCTAGGGTTGAGCGTTTAGGAGCTTAAACTCTATACCCCTAAACCCCTAAACCCTAAACCCTAAACTCTAAACCCTAAACCCTAAACCCTAAACCCTAAACCCTAAACCCCTAACCCAGGGGTTCTACAAGGGTTTTGCAAGGAGGACCTGGCTCTGGGTTCTTTTGGCTTTTTGGATTCTATGAGGGTTCCAAAAAGGAAGTGTGCTATGTAAGGGCTCCATAGGCTTTCGATAGGGCTCTCTACAAGTTGCAGCAGGTGTTCTAGAAGGTTTCTGTATATGGGGTTCCGGGGGGTTGTGTTGAGTTCTACAGAGTTCTATGAGGGTTCTGTGAGAGTTCTACGACATTGAGGGCTGTGGAAGGCTTTGGGGTGCGGGGTTTATGTTGCTTATGATAGGGTGTTGGTTGCAGACCGGGTTCAAGAGGGGCTCTATAGGGTTCACCCATAAAGGGCGAAAGCTCAAGTTTAAGGTTAAAGGGGGGGTTCACGTGTAGAGATGGCTCCAGCTTTTTAACAATGATCCCTGTTGAAAAGCGCGACACTGTCTTAGGCCTGTTGAAGTTGGATTCAGGAGCGGATTTGAGTCAAGGGTCCAACTTTCTTCCAGCATCGACCCTACTAGATAATGGGAATCCTCATGCGAAGGCACTTTTCAGGGTGCGACTTCATGAATCAAGGGTACCTTGAAACTCCGTAAGCCGCGCAAATATCCTGTAAATGGTTGTGCAAAACCCCATAGAAGCCACTGGAGCACTGTAAGGATCCCATGAAGCCCCCTTATGAAGCCCCGAGGCCCTAAACCCTATACCCTAAACCCTAGATTATACCCGAAACCCTGAATCAAAGCCACTATCGTATCAACTTCTCTATGAACCCTAGATTCATACTTTTGATGGACAAAATTCTGCATGACCCAAGTATAGTCTAGTACCATAAATCCCATGGTTTAGGTATAGATTTTGTCCATCAGCCGTAGTATCAACAGATTCCCTAAACCCTAAACCCTAAACCCTAAACCCTAAACATCATAGTATCAACTTCCTTCTGTGAGAAGGAGGAGCTTCAGAAGGCGGTGGATCTTTTCTGGGAGGCGGGTCCGGGGGCTGAAGGGTTCAGGGTTTTAGGGTTTATGGTTTAGGGTCTTAGGGTTTAGGGTTTAATTAGGGTTTACAGTTTTAGGGTTTATGGTTTAGGGTCTTAGGGTTTTGGGGTTTAGGGTTTAGGGTTTTAGGGTTTATGGCTTAGGGTCTTAGGGTTTAGGGTTTAGGGTTTAGGGTTTAGGGTTGAATTAGGATTTTAGGGTTTAGGGTTTAGGGTTCAGGGTTTTAAGGGTTTAGGGTTTAGGGTTTGGGTTTCAGTATGGTTTCGGTAGTCCGGGCCTTGGGATTCAGAGAGGCAGGGTTGCGGGGTTCAGGGGCTCCTGTGGTAATGTAATATAGGGGCCTTCATAATTAGAGTAGGGTTTTGGGTGAACCCCCAAAACCCTATTCTCCTTATGTTGGCCCTTACATTAGGTGTAA
The DNA here is from genome assembly GCA_905221635.1 of Symbiodinium sp. CCMP2456. Lineage (NCBI taxonomy): Eukaryota > Dinophyceae > Suessiales > Symbiodiniaceae > Symbiodinium > Symbiodinium sp. CCMP2456. Next base: position 63,888 of record CAJNDV010018058.1, on the reverse strand, counting down.
TTGTAAGTTTTGGGGCTATGGTGACGAAGTTGGACCATGTAGGGAGACCTGAGAACCCCACCATTGCTTTTCGATAAGCTTCATACCTAGGTTCCCCAGTAGTACCCTTTTGCCCTTTTTTGTTTTGGGGTCTCCTTGTTAAAACCGAATTTAGGAAAAAGGGCACCCTTATTAATATAAGGGGATACTGGAGAACCTTGATGCACGGTTTAGGTTTACGGTTTAGGGTTTAGGGTTTAGGGTTTCGAGTGTGCCTCCCGTAGCTTTCAGAGACTGTTTCCGGCGCTCCGCGCAGTTTTTAGTGTTAGGATTTGGCGCCACATTTTTGCTGCCAGGGTGTGGGTTTAAGGATACACGGCCTTTTGGGAGACGAGTCTTCCCGGCATGGCTGGTGCAGGGGTGTTTGCGTTTGAGGAAGCTGTCGGTCCCTTTCCAGGCTCTTATTGCTGGCTTTTGAAGGGGCTTGTCTGCTGCCAGGTCCACGTGAACCCGAATCCCTAAACTAAACCTAAACCCTAAACTCGAAACCCTAAGCCCTAAACCTAAACCCTAAGCTGAAAACCCTAAACCCTAAACCGTTAACCCTAAACCGTTAACCCTAAACCTAAACCCTAAACTCTAAACCCTCAGCCCCAATCCTTCTGCAAAGCCCATTCAACCTCCGCAACGTCTTCAACAAGCAGAGGACGGCTTTCATGTTTGCGATGGCTGCTATAGGGGGCACGAGCCTTTGCAGATGCAATCTTTGCCACTTCCTTCAGCAACCGCTGCAGGCTTTGACTCAGTTGCTTCGATACCACTTGAAACTATCGTAGTTGCATCCTCAGTCTAGCGCAGAAACACATCACTAACAGCACACGTCACGTATTGCACCCAGATTGCAGATGCAACAGCACCACAACTCTGTGCCTCAGACTCTACACCACGTCTGTAATGCCAAAGCGCCCAGCGGCTGCTGTGCCGTCAGAGCATCTGCTCCGCGGCAACGATCGCACCGGGCTATATTTGATTGAATTTGATAGACTGGTGCAGCTTCATCGCGGTCGTCGAACTCTTCGAGACACAGATCGCGGTAATTCTTTTGCATTGCTGGAACTGCTTTCCGCGCTGCTGAGTAAGCTCGGCGATGGCATAGACATCCGCAAGGCGTTTTTCGTATCTGCACAGAGTGGCGTGGACTCCGCAATCCAGGCCATTGCATACTCCTGCGAGAAGCCATACGTGAATCTCCAGAAACCGCAGAGCGAACCCTAAACCCTAAACCCTAAACCCTAAACCCATCTCCAGAAACCGCAGAGCGAGTCAAGCAGAAGCTTCAGGGAGAGGAGCTTCGCTACTCCAAACGCTTCACGACAGGTAGTATTATTAGGGTCTCCTTTCTGAACCCTACTTTTGGCTCTCTTAAAAGGGACCTAATTGAGAGGGTCTATATCCCCAAGGGTCCCCCTAATCCTAGCTCCCACACGAGCCTCCAGCCCTGAAGAACCCTAGAGTCCAGACCCCATACAGCCCCCCAATTCCGCGTGGCAACGAGTTTAGGGTTTAAGGTTTAGGGCTTAGGGTTCAAGGTTTAGGGTTTAAGGTTTCAGGTTTAGGGTTCAAGGTTTAGGGTTCAAGGTTTAGGGTTTAAGGTTTAGGGTTTAAGGTTTAGGGTTTTAGGGTTTGGGTTTTGGGGATTGGGGCTTGGAATACTAAAGACCTAGAATCTCGTGCAGATGCCTTATGACCCAGCACGCAGGCTCTACATGCAAAAGCATCCTGCCACCCGGAAGTCAAACCCAACTGTCCCATGATTATGCTGCGGAGCCTGTGGTTTAGGGTTTAGGGTTTAGGGCATAACCTCTCAAACCCTGAGCCCAAGACCCTAAGTCCAAAGCCGCAAAGACCTAAATCCCAGAAGCCCTAACCCCCTTAAACCCAAAGCCCTCAACCCTAAACCCTAAACCCTAAACCCTAAACCTTAAACCCTAAACCCTAAACCCTAAACCCTAAACCCTAAACCCCTAAACTCAAAGCCTTCACTCAAGCCAAACAGGCTGCGAAGCTGCGGCCCGACTTTGCACGAGGTGGGATCTAGTGGCAAGGGGAGAGGGAGGGTTCCTAAATGTATAGGAATCAGGGAATAATGTTTATAGGGTTTACGGTTTAGGGTTCTAGGGTTTAGGGTTTGGGGAGTGAGGTTTAGGGTTCAGGGTTCTAGGGTTTAGGGTTTTAGGGTTGAGGGTTTAGGGTTCAGGGGGTCAGGGGTTTAGGGCTAGGAGGGGCTTAGGAGGCCCCGCAATTCCTAAACTCCCAAACCCGAAATCCTGAAAACTTACGTAAACTTAAACCCCCAAACCACTATAGCCCGACCCGAAACTCTACAATACCACCCCTCCTTTAAGAGCCGCCCAAAACCCTTTTACACCATATAAACACCGTAGAAACCTGCTATAAGAGCCTCAGAAACCGAGCAAAACTCTCCAAAGCAAGCCCTCCTAGACCCGAAGCCCCTTAAACCCTAAACTAAACCTTAGATCCTAAGCCCTAAGCCCCTTAAGCCTTAAACCCTAAGCCCTAAGCCCCTTAAGCCTTAAACCCCAAGCTCCGTGGAGCCCCTGAAGCCCTAAACCCTAAACCCTCAACCTTAAGCCCTAAGCCCCTTAAGCCTTAAACCCTAAACCCCAGAGCCCCTGAAACCCTAAACACTAAGCCCTAAGCCCCTGAACCCTAAACCCTGAAGCCCTCAACCCCAAACCCCAAGCCCCTGAAGCCCTAAACCCTAAACCCAAAGCCCCTGAAGCCCTGAAGCCCTAAACCCTAAACCCCAAGCCCTAAACCCTAAACCCAAAGCCCCTGAAGCCCTGAAGCCCTGAAGCCCTGAACCCTAAACCCTAAGCCCCTCAGAAACGCGTAACTTCTGAGAGGCTACCTGGGCCTTGCGAGGGCGCTGCGCCTCCTGCGCTCTGGATTGCAGTCGGTTTCGTAGCTGAGGGAACCTTTGGTGGTTTCCGGGGTTCTCCATGTTAAGGGTTTGGGCTTTGGGGCTTTAGGGTTTAGGGTTTTAGGGTTTCAGGGTTTAGGGTTTTGGGGTTTAGGGTTTTAGGGTTTTAGGTTTTAGGGTTTAGGGTTTTAGGGCTTCAGGAGTTTAGGGCTTTGGCTTCAGGGGTTTAGGGGGGCGCTGGTCCTTTACAAGGGCTTCGGGCTCGTGCTTCAGCGGGCCTTTTCCAAGGCCTTCGAGACGATTGCTATAAGGGCTACCCAGAGAGCCCGATGCACCTTAAATTTGTAAAAGATAGCTTAAAGTATAAGGGGGTGAATATTATGTAGATAAAGGAATATAGCTTGAAGTATAGGGGGCTTCATATTATGATTTAAGCCATAATTCCTGATTAAAGGGGTATTGGGCTCTCAGCTTTAGAGGGTTCTATGATGTGAAATCCTTTCACCTCTTTAACACGCCTTCATATAATTAGAATAGGGCTTTGGGGGGCCCCTTAATATTATAGTTGTAGTAAGGAACCCCCAAAAGTAGTTTAGGTAATTATCTAGGCCCCTGTATTATAGAGAACTTGCGAAGCCAACAGCGCAAGGAAAATAGTGTTGGTAACTATTTAGGCCCCTACATTACTCAGCACGAAATCCTAACCCTAAAGTTGGGCCCTAAAGCCGTTAAGACCCCTAAAGGAAGCAGCCGGCAGACGCCAAGCATGCGGTACTCCATGGCCTTGAGCACTGCGCTGACGACGGGGCGCTCCTGTGCACTGCCGAATCTTCAGAAGCTTTGGGTTTAGGGTTTATTGTTTAGGGTTCGGGGTTGTGAGGTTCAGGGCTGGGGTTGAGGTTTAAGGGTTTAGGGTTTAGGGTTTAGGGAAATTCAGGACTTGTAAAGGTTTCATGTTGGGCTTGCTTTGGTTTTCTGGGCTTTAGAACAGCGTCATACCGGTGTCGTGAGCGGTTTTCTGAGGATTCGACATAGGAGTTTCAGGACTCGAAGAGGGTCTGCAGGGGCTCTACTAGAGAGGCCTGAATAACTACCAATACTATTCTGGCGGTTCCTTATTATGACTACAGCATGATATATGTCAAAACCATACTCTAATTATTAAGGCCCATACATTACACAGGGGGCAGTACAGGTGTTCGGTGTTCGGGGCTCTGAGTTTAGAGTTCCATCCAGAATTTGGAGATGATATGAGAGCGGAGTGCGAGCAATACTGAGGATTCACGGCCTTCGTCCTCAAACCCCCAGGCATCCTAAAGACGCGAAGGCCAAACCCTATGAACTCCGCAGCGCTCTTCTGAGCCCTCCCGCCATCCGAGGCAAGAGCTCCAGAAGATCGACAAGGAGCTCGAGAAGCAAACCATCGTCGAAGAGGAGCAGGCCGCTGGTTCGGGTTTAGGGCTTAGGGCTTAGGGTTTAGGATTTAGGGTTTGGGTGTCTAGGGCTTTGGGTTTAGGGTTTCGGGGTTTAGGGCTTTAGAGGGCTTAAGGGCTTACGGTTTAGGGTTTAGGGTTTAGGGTTTAGGGCTTTGATAATTTCCAGGCTTGTAGGGTATTCCGAGGGGCTCACCATCATTGTTGATGCTGCAGCTGGTGTTACTGTTGTTGCAAACGTTGCTGCTGCTTTGATTTACCGAACTTGAGTTTGTGACTCAGGATTCTGGGTGCCCTAAACCCTAAACCCTAAACCCTAAAGCCTTGTGGGTTGAGGGATTTGGGGAGTCGATGCATGTCTTGAAGTTTATAGGGTGTCGAATCAAGAGACACGGAATCCCAGCCCAACACTAGGGTTTAGGGCTTAGGGTCTAGAAGATTTGCACTCCTGGGTTTGGCGTTTAGGGCTCTTGGGGCTTTACAGGTTTGAGAATGGTGACGTCCCCACATCAGTAGCAAAGCCTAAATTATTGCCAACAGTATCCCTTAGGGTTCCCTATAGTAACTATACGTACTATAAAGGAGCCCCAAACCCTATTCTAATTTAGTAAGGCCCTACATTACCTAGCAACGGACGTACAGACATGCTGTCTCCTAGAACGACGGAGAAGGAGGCTTCTATTCTGAAAATTCTCACATACTCGTATTCACGTAGAAGCACCTTGGCATACACAACTTGATCGCATGCATGCAGATTTTCATGTGGCGCGGATGGTAAGATGCATCAGCTAGTATCGGCACATGTAATGATCTGTACCTGGGATGAAATTTCCCTAACTCCCAAGGTTATTTCCCCAGGAATGTGGAGTTCTCGGGGGTTGGGATCCTAGACCTGAAGCCCTAAGCCCCAAACCCTAAATCACACTGTGCATGGTTGGTTCCTTTGCACGGCGGCCCACAAACGGCCCCGGCTCTGGTCTGGAAAAGCGATCCAACTTCTCTACCATGTCTGCGGGCTAGGGGCTGGTTTGTCCAAGTGGGTAGTTCTCTAAATTAGGGTCCCGTTTAGGGTCCTTTCTATAAGGGTGCCCTGCCATTTTCGGGGGCTGCACGAAAGGGGACCCCCAATCCAGAGAACTACCTAAATATCCTAAACCACGTCAGTTTCCAGGTTTGCAGTTTCCCGCGCACTGCGGCACATGTTGCCAAGTCAGAGATCAGGGCCTTCCCTCGGTGCGGAAAATTGGGTTTGCAAGGTGGCACTAGGGTTTATAGGGTTTAGGGTTGCAGTAATGGGGAGGTGAAGCAGGTGGATCCCCGACGTGTTTTCTTGCGGCTCGCAAACTTGCATGGTCAGAGAATCAGTGCACCCTGCTTTAGTCAATCTTGAATCATAAGACACAGTAGGAATCCTAACTAAAACCAGGCAGTCTCACACCCATATCTGACAGAGAAGCTTTTCCTACAGCTTCTACAGCCTATGAATGCTTTCTTGTGGATAGAACCCCTAAACCCTAAACCCTGAACCCTAAACCGACAACTAGCCGAGGAAGGACAGACAAGACTTCCTGCAGTATGGTTACCACATGGGTCTTTATCTAAATTAGGGTCCCTGTTAGGGTCCGTTTTATAAGGGTGCCGTACTGCTTTAAGAACGAAAAAAGGGACCATAATTTAGAGAACTGCCCACATACCCTTGTGGTAAGTTAAGCTAGTTTCAGGATCCTAAGTCACCAAGGTAGCAGAGAAGAAGCTCAGATGATATTGCTTTCCTTATGGCCACTTAGCACAAAACCCTAAGCCCTAAACCCTATAGACTCGCTCCGAAGTCAAACGGAAATCGGCCCTGAAACACAGTAAAGTCCCGCATTTCCTGAAGCTCCGAATGACCAGAACCTAGACGAGTCTCCTTTCGAGGAGCCCAGTCCCTAATTTCCCAGGTACCTACGAAAAGGCTGCTAGAGCCCCTAGGGCCCTACATAGGTATCTCTAAATTAGGGTTTCTTTTTAGGTCCCCAATAAAGTACGGCACCCTTATAAAAAGGCCCCTAAAAGGGACCTTAATTTGGAGAACTACCCATAGTAGGTACCTGGGAGGTTAGGGAGCAGCTGTCAGGAGGCTCCCGCAGCTGCGGTGGAGCCGGCAGCTCCCGCTGCAGCGGCGCCGGCCATGACCTGGAAGCCGAAGGCCAGGTGTGGTTTGGAGTTTTATCAGGGTTCTGTGGGAATTTTAGAAGGGTTTAGGGTTTAGGTTTTAGGGCTTAGGGTTTAGGGTTCTGTGGGAATTTACAGGTGTTCATGGGGTTTTGGAGGTCCTAATTACAAGGGTTCTGCCGGAGTTTGGATTTAGGCATTGGGCAGTCTCGTTGGGTTTTGGGAGTGTTTAAGACTTCGGGGTCCAGATTCAAGGCTACTGTACAGTTCAGCCATGAACCGATGAACGTGGACCCAAAGCTTAAGCCCAAAGCATCGACTAAGGTCGCTAAGCCTGCCTTGGTGATGCTCCTCGGCTGCAGCTCTCTTCATCTGGTTTTTGTTAAGGAATTTAACTTAGGGATCTATAGTAGATAATATGGCTTCCTTATAATAGTAATAGTATCTTAACTTAACTCCCTTAACAAGGACCCAGCCATGAGGGATAAGCATCCCACAATCGGCCACCGAGCACAACAGCTTCTTCAAATTAAAAGTTTGTCTACGTGGTTCGGATAGGTGCAAGCCGCAAGGCTTGTCGATGAACCGCAAACGAGAAGCTCAGATGAACCGTTCCAGCAATGCAGGTGGCTTCTGGGTTAGTTTTTACTAGAACTTTGATTAGTAGAGGACCCTGAGAGATCGTCTTACTATGTATTCCGAGCCCAGTATTACTCTCGACCGGCTTTCTTGATGTTTTTGTCTTACAGCTTTCCACGCAGATGACCAACATCTGGAGCCCCTAAACCCTGAACCCCAAACCCTAAACCCCAAACCCCAAACCCTAAACCCTACACCCCAAACCCTAAACCCTAAAGCGCTAAAGCTCCTCTTCAAGGTCTAGGTACCTATATTATTTTGAGGGCTCCTTATTATAATGATACAGTAAAGGGCCCCAAAACCCTATTCTAATTATTAAAGCCCCTAAATTAAGTAGGTTTCCAAAGTTCAGGCCTTGCCCTGACAACGAAAGCAGGACTCGTCTGACCCCGAAAACGGAAGCCTACACGGGTAGTTGCTCGTAGAGGGCTCATAGACCCTAAACCCTAAACCCTAAACTTTACGCTAAAACCTAAACCCTAAACCCCAAACCTCAAAACCCCAAAACCCTAAACCCTAAACCCTAAACTTTACCCTAAAACCTAAACCCTAAACCCCAAAACCCCAAAACCCCTAAACCCTAAACCCTAAACCCTAAATCCCTACATAAACCCCTAAACCCCTAAACCCCTAAACCCCTAAACCCCTAAACCCCTAAACCCTAAACCCTAAACCCGATCTGAAATTCAACATCGGGGCGGAGGCTGATGGGCCTCCCCGGTTGCGGCAAGCACCTTGTCAAAACGGGTAGCAGTCATGTTCAAGGTGGGGGGTTTCAGGGCAGGGTTTAGGGTTTAGGGTTCTGGGTTTAGGGTTTAGGGTGTTAGGGTTTTGGGGTTGCAGGTTCTGCAGATTTGCGTCTTGCTGGAGATTCGACTGTACGGACGGGAATCCTTGTGTTTAACACTGAGGCTCCCTAAAGCCTAAACCCCAAATCCTAAACCCGAGCATCCCTAAACCAGGGCCGGATGCGCGATGACTCCAGGGCCCGATTCCCTTGACGGTGGACGTAGGTTGCAAGGTCTAGTGTAAACGTTAAGGACTTTATGTTAAGTTGCCATGATAGGGATCTGTAGTAAATAATATGGTTTTCTTGTTATGGCAAACTTAAATGGGTTCTTGTTAAGGACTTTATGTTAAGTTACCATAATAGGGATCTATGGTAAAATTTGGTTTTCTTGTTATGGCAAACTTAAATTTGATCCCTTCACAGGAACCCAGTAAACGTTCAGGTCGCTCAGGGGTTAGGGTTGCAGGTTCTTAGAAGGTCAACGCTAGGCCACGGACGCCGGTACCCCGCCAGCCCTAGAGTAATGTAGGGGCCTTAATAATTAGAATGGGGGGTTTGGGCTTCTTTATACTATTACTATAATAAGGACCCCCCCTCAAAAAATAGTGGGGGTTTGGGCTTCTTTATACTATTACTATAATAAGGACCCCCCTCAAAAAATAGTGTAGGTAATTGTTTAGGCTTCTATATTACCTCTTGCCTGGGATTTCGTCCCTCGCCGTCCAAGACAGGTGGGTTTAGGGTTTATAGGGTTCAGGGGTTTAATTCGGGAGGTGCATTAAACCCTAAACCCTAAACCCTAAACCCTAAACCCTAAACCCTAAAGCTGAAACTTCGAACTTCCGACATGTGGGTTCTTGGAGTTGATGCCGGGACTAGCGCTCGGAGTTGAGAGTGGGGTTTTAGGGTTTTAGGGTTTTAGGGTTTTAGGGTTTTGGGTTTAGGGTTTAGGGTTTAGGGTTTAGGGTACAGTCATCAAACTACCCATCGGCCCCAAAGTAGTTCCTTTTTGGGGGTTCATATATAGAATCCTATAAGGTAACCCCCAAAAAGAACTACTTTAGGGCCTATGGGTTGCAGGAACAAAGTGTACACCTTGTCGGCACCCTAGCCCGTAAAGCCCAAACTCACGATCAACCCTAAAGCCTAATTACCTGTCGAACGATTCTCGGTACGGTTCGCCCGCAAGAGGCCAAAGCCGGGCGAAAGCGCGATGGAACCTCTAAACAGAAAATATGTCAATAGACCCAACTCCTTATTCCGCTAGGGTCTGTATACTAGCACCTCGTAGAGCCTTGTCTCCGTTTGCAGCCGTACCCCTAGACCAAAGACCCTAAGTCAGGCTAAGCCCTAAAGCCCCTCCGCCAAGTAAGGAGCACCTTCGCCGATCAGCTTGTGAAGTCGGGCGGTGGCTTCTTCGACGAAGCGGTGCAGGGTTCAGGATTCTGGGCCCTGAACCCTAAACCCTAAACCCTAAACCCTAAACCCTAAACCCTAAACGAAACCTCAAGCCCCAGAACCGATCCCTCTTTAACGTTCACATGGCCCTTCGGAAACGCAACTTTCTGTTTAGGTTTGCATAAGGTGTAGGGGCACTGTAGCGGCTCTGGTGTACGTATCTGACATGAGCGGAATTAAAAGAGAGGGCAGATCTGTCCTTATTTTGAGGTTTGGATTGTCCGGTGTATGTGGGTTGAAGGGTTGAGAGAACCCTACACCCTAAACCCTAAAAGGAAGTTATGGGGATCCTAAGATCGGAAGCGGATGCGCACAGAGCGGCCATAAACGTTCAGGGTTTAGGGCTTAGGGAGTTTTCGGGAGCCTCAGCCTCCAAAAGCCGAGGGGTAAGCCCAACACCCCCTAAATTCACCCTTGACTCTTAGATAATGTAGGAACCTGATTAAGATTAAGAAACCCTGGCCCTATAACCCCAATATACTAGAGTCCATAGTAAGAACCCTAATAAAGGCCTAAGGGTGTCTTAATCAGGTTCCTATATTAATCCCGACGCCCTAAACCCTAAGCCCTAAATCCCTAAACCCTAAAGCCTACACCCTAAACCCTAAAAATCTAACCCCGACCCCCTGATCACAGAGCCCTAGAGAAGCCCTACGGAATCCTGAAGCTCGAAAGCAGCGAAGGCCGTACTATAGGGGCCTTAATCATTAGAATAGAGTTTTGGGCTCGTTTATGGTATAATTATAGTCAGGAACACCCAAAACCCTGTTCTGATTATGAAGGCCCCTACATTACCCTATGAAGGTCCCTGGCCCTAGACCCGAGACAACACCCCTGTACCACCCGTATGTGTAGGAACACACGGTTCAGGGTTCAGGGTTTAGTGCCGTTTAGGGTTTAGGGGAGCCATAACCCTAAACCCCTAAACCCCTAAACCCCTAAACCCTAAACCCTAAACCCTAAACCGACCATTATCGCAAGCGATTGAGGCTGGCACCGCATCTGCCAAGACGAGCTCTCTGGCCGGGACGAGTTCGAGAGAAGTATCGGTCCCATCGCGAAGGACAGGTTTCTGCAGTTGGTTCAGGGTTTAGGGTTTTCGGGTTTAGGGTTCTAGGGTTCTAGGGTTCTAGGGTTCTAGGGTTCTAGGGTTCTAGGGTTCTAGGGCTCTAGGGCTCTAGGGTTCTAGGGTTAGGGTTTAGGGGTTTAGGGGTTTAGGGGTTTAGGGGTTTAGGAATTAGGGTTTAGGGCATATGGTTTAGGGTTTGGGGTTTAGGGTTTGGGGTTTTTGTTGGAATCTGGCGATTTCTTCGTTGGAATCTGGCGAATTCGCCAACGAAGAAATCGCAATGTTCCGACGAAGGGCACGGATGCATTGGAATGTGGCGATTTCCAAACCGCAACGAAATCCTAAACCCTAAACCCCTAAACCCCTAAACCCCTAAACCCTAAACCCTAAACCGCCATATTCCAACGACTGCCCGGCCTTCGTTGGAAAATGTCGACTTCGGGGGTTTCGCCAGCAACGGCCATTTCCAGGGCTGCATTGTGGGGTTTAGGGTTTAGGGTCTATTCTGTACCATAGGGGTTAAGGGCTACTCTGGGGCTGTATCATAGGGTTTCAGGCGTGTTCCGGATCATAGGGTCCGGATCATAGGGTTTAAGGGCTGTTCTCTTGGCATTCTCCTGGTTGGCTCTGAGGACTTTAACTTTTCGGTTTCTGCATGAGCTATAGTAAGGAGACTAAAAGTTTAAGTTTTTTGGAGGGGTTCAGAAGTCAGCCAAGTTCTGGGCTGTATCATAGGATTTAAGGGCTACTCTGGCTTGGGGCGTCGGGTTTAGAGTTTAAGGCTTAGGCTTGGGGCTTAGCTACTTAGTTTGGGCTTTGGGGTTTAAGGTTCAAGGCCTAAGGATTTGGGGCTCAGGGTTTAGGACCAGGGTTTCGGGGTTCAACGTTTAGGGTGTAGGATCTCAGCCTTAAGGTCAATAAAAGTATAATGGTTACCTAGTCATATGGGTGGTTGTCAAAATTATGGTCCCTTTTGGGGTCCTTTTTATATTAAGGGTACCCCAAAAGGGGCCATAATTTTGACAACTACCCATATGGGAATCATGGGTGGGTGGGATGATTTCCGGAGCTGAGCTCGACTAGAAATTGTTCGACCTGGAGCTGCTGAACCCTAAACGCTGAAGCCTTGAACCCTAAATCCTAAAGCCTTAAACCCTAAACCCTGAAGCCTTAAACCCTAAACCCTAAAGCCTTAAACCCTAAACCTTAAAGCCTTAAACCCTAAATCCTAAAGCCTTAAACCCTAAACCCTAAACCCTGAAGCCTTGAACCCTAAATCCTAAAGCCTTCAACCCTAAACCCTGAAGCCTTAAACCCTAAACCCTAAAACCCTAAAACCCTAAACCCTAAACCCTAAACCCTGCAAGTGCTCTAGCACTTGCACGGCTCAACGAGTGCTCAAAAGGATGTGAGCTCCGCC
>CAJNDV010018058.1:32682-42739 GCA_905221635.1 Symbiodinium sp. CCMP2456 | reverse complement strand
GTTTAGGGTTTAGGGTCTTCGGGTTGGTCTGCTTCAGCTATTAAAGGAACGGTGCCCTGAGGTCCCAAGCCCGAAGAGGAATCTTCATGAGGAGCCCTTAAATTAAAGGAACCCAAAACTCTACAGCTTGAACCCATGCGCAAGTCCAATCTCGGGGTCCAGGGACATCACGCGCTGTTTTCAATTAAAGTTACTAAAGCCCCAACCCTAAACCCTAAACCCACAACCCTAAACCCTAAACCCAAAACCCAAAACCCCAAACCCCAAACCCTAAACCCTAATCCCATAACCCTAAACCCAAAACCCCAAACCCTAAACCCTAAACCCTAAACCCAAAGCCCCGCAGGAGCTAAGCCCCGTCAACAGGCGCGGAAGCCTGTTGAAACCAGAGGCCAGGTGAAAGGATAAAGGCCTGAATCCTTAAATTAACCATAAACCCTCAACCTTTAACGTGTTGAACCCGAGAATGTTTGGGGTTTTCGGGTTTAGGGGCCCCAAAAGCCCCCAAAACCCTAAACCCGAAACCCGAACCCCTAAACCCTAAACCTGGATCTTAATGGAGGCTTTAGATGCCTGGTGGGACGAACACGGCTGGGCGATATGTCAACTTCTGGAGCCCGAGGCCCTGTTCGAAGCTTTTTTCGTTGGGGGTTTAGGGTCTTTTGGGCTTAGGGTTTAGGGGTTTAGGGTTTAGGGGTTTTGGGTTTAGGGTTTAGGGTTTTGGGGTTTAGGGTTTTGGGGTTTTGCGGCGTTTGGGGGTGTTAGGTTTGTTTGTTTCAGGGTTTGGGGGGGAACTTGTTTGGAGGCTTTCAAGCCGTCGCATGCGCTTGATTCAGTTTTTTATGCCTGAGCCCTACAGGCCTTCAAAGCCGATAGCTCTGTGAACCCGAAATCCAGAGGCGAACCCCGATGATGTCGACACATAGGCCCTAAAGTAGTTCCTTTTTGGGGTTCATATAGAATCCTATAAGGTAGCCCCAGAAAGGAACTAGGCCCTAAAGTAGTTCCTTTTTGGGGTTCATATAGAATCCTATAAGGTAACCCCCAAAAAGGAACTACTCTGGGGCCCATGGGGAGACCTAAACCCTAAACCCAGAAACCCTGATGGGCCGACAGGCCAGTGCGTGCGGAGAGTGCGAGTTGCACATGTCCACTTTAAAAACAAAACCCTAAGCCCCGAAACCCTAAACCCCTAAACCCTAAACCCCGAAACCCTAAACCCTAAACCCCGAAACCCTAAACCCTAAACCCCGAAACCCTATAAGCCCTAAACCCCTAAACCCCCGAACCCCGGTGGAGGTCGAAGTTCTCTTTGGGGAGTGGCTGTGGGCGCGGCACAGCGTTGCCTACACAAAGCTGCCGGCGTGCCATGTCAAGTTATTTTGAAGGGGACCCAGGGATTAGGATTTAGGGTTCAGGGTTTGGGACCCCTCACCCCTACTTTCAAAACCTAGGTCTTAGGATCAACGCAGGAAGCGGCAAATCGCCAACCAGAAGCCCGAATCGAATTGGCCGAGCATCCCCACAACCGACACAGGGTTGAGGTTGCGAAGTTTCAGAAGCTTTGGTCTTTCGATTCGCAGCGCAGGCACACCCTTGACCCCCAAAACCTCTAAGTTCTCCTCGACGATCTTCTTCCTGGAAGGGTGAATCATGATTGCTTGGTCCATTTCTGACTGGAGCAACTTCTCCCTAAGCCCTTAAACCCTTAAACCCTGAACCCCTAAACCCTAAACCCTAAAACCCTAAACCCTAAAACCCTAAACCCTAAACCCCTAAACCCCTAAACCCTAAGCCCAAAAGACCCTAAACCCTAAAACCCTAAACCCTAAAACCCTAAAGCTTTCATTAGGGTTTCTCTGTGAGGGCCGAGGTCAGGCTGGAAGCACCCGGGATTGGGATCTTGCGGACATGAGGTCGGGTTGTAAACGGGCTTTGCCGACGGTATGGAGCGCTCCTGAGATACACTGGTTTAGGGTTTAGGGTTTAGGGTTTAGGGGTGAGTATACAGTTGGGTGTCCGTCTGGGGATTCTGGTACGTGCTTCACATGGACTCTGCTTCTTCCAGAAGCATCGCACGTCCATTGTACTTTGAAGCTCCGAAAGAGCCCCGAAGCTTAGAATGGAAGAGTGGCAGCGAGAAAGTTAAGATCAGAATGTTCTTCCCAGCCGCACGAGCAAGGTTCATCAGAATCAGCAGAGTAGAAGTAGCATGAAGCAGTGTTCAACGTGCATCGTCAGAAGCTTCATCAACATGATACGAAGTGCAATGATGTTGAACCCTAAATCCTAAACCCTAAACCCATCGAAGATCTCGGTCTCTCGACCCAGGTATTTTGTGGCCTTCGACATCTACAACAAGCGGGCAGGCGGCGGGGGGGAGGATGGTCTTGTCCCGCCCCAAACGGTTTCAGCATTGAGCTCAGGGTTGGGGGTGAAGAACTTGGGTATTTGGGTTTCAGTTCGAGGCGTAAGGGTTTGGGGGTCATTACCCCGCAGCAAAAAGTAGAGTTACCACATGTTATGTGCCTTTGAAAGGCCAACCGGGATGAAGAAGCAAGGCTAGCGAGAATCAGAAACGACATGAGAAACGGATGCCATGCTCTGACAGCTGCCCCAATCCCCAACTCTCTCGTATCTTTGCATGTGTACGCAATCGATTTCGATCCTGATGCGGCCATCAGATTGCTTTCAATTTCCCCACAGCCCTTAGACATTGGGAGTAGGAGCTGGGAGTTAGTGCCGGCTTGCTGTGAGGGTGTTTAGGCCGGCTTCCAGTGTTGAAGTTTAGGGCTCCAGTGTTACGAGTTGCTCGTGTTTCCTTCCGCGAGGTCCGTTAATTATGTAGAGGTCCGTTGATTATGTAGTACAGGTTTAGGGTTTAGGGTTTAGGGTTTAGGGTTTAGGGTTTAGGGAACAGCCCCAAGACCCCCCGAGTCGAAAACTTAGGCCGCTTTGTCAGCGTGCGGGAACGAAATCGCCGGCTGGAGGGCTTGGACATCCCGGCTGCTTGGGCAGGAGCAGTAATATAGGGGCCTTAATAATTACCTATGCTATTTTGGGGGTTCCTTATTATAATTATAGTATAGTGGGCCCCGAAACCCTATTCTAATTATCAAGGCCCCTACATTAGCAGACGAGTCGTATTAGAATTAGTAGGCGTCGTCTAGGTAGCTAGCAGCTAGCAGTTGCAGGAGGAGCTTCGGTGGCAGCGTTTGTTGTGTTGCTCTTGCTTAATGCCGAAACCCCGAATCCTAGTTGCAGCCCAAATCCTCATCTCTAAATCCTAAGTCCCCAGAGACTCCAATACTCATGAATTAAGGAATATACCTTAAATCATATTAGGGTTCCTACTATAGTTTGAGGTATATTCCTTAATTAAGGGATATTGGAGTCTCTGGGTCCCAATCCCAAAACAGAAGCTAGGCCCTGCACAGTTTTCGCTGCCTCGGGTTTAGGTGCCATCGTATGGGCCGGGGGAGATCGATTCGTGGCGCTCTGTCCTTGGGTTCATGAAGGAGCACATTGAGCCACAGTTTAGGGCCTAGGCTTCAGGGCCTGGACATAGAAGTCTCTTCCTTCTCCCTCTTCCCGTCTTTACTTACCTATAGTCTCCATTGTAGTTCCTTTTTTTGGTTTAACCAGTTATATATTAAGGATGTATAAGGTATTCCCCAAAAAGAACTACAATGGAGACTATACTTAGACTTAGTCTCGACTTGAAAGGTTGTGCCACACATCGCGCAGCGCACCTTCGCGAGCAAGGAAGCCCTGCAGGCCCGGGTGTACTGTGACTATCGGTGGAGTAAGAAGGTCTGGGGTACAGCGTTTAGGGTTTAGGGCTTTTGGGGTTTAGGGTTTAGGGTTTAGGGCTTTTTGGGTTTAGGGTTAGGGTTTAGGGCTTTTGGGGTTTAGGGTTTAGGGTGGGTTTTGGGGCTTTTGGGCGTTCGGGTTCAGGGACGCTTTGAACTTCAGCTTCGAGCTTTGGCATTTCAACGAATAGATAAGCACATGTCTGTCTTCAGACACGTGTAAAAGATATCTCCTGTGAGAGTACTCCAAGCCTCAGCTACCTCCCACATGTGTGCGACAAGTCCGCTGATCCCCCTAAACCTTAAACCCCAAACCCTATAAACCCTAAACTGTGTTTTTCGCGTGACTCGGTTGGTTGTTGAGGGTGTCGAGAGCATCTCGGATTAGGGCTTCTCCGAGTTTCAGTTTTGCAGTGTTTGAGGGTCTAGCGGTTTAGGGTTTAGTGTTTGGTGTTTAGGGTTTTAGGGTTTAAGGTTTTAGGGTTTAGGGTTTTGGGGTTTAGGGTTTAGGGTTTAGGGGTCTAGCCCAGTAGGGCGCCCTTGTAGGCCGTACAGGGTTGGGGGTTTGCGGAGCTTGAGTTTCAAAACTTGGGGTATAGGGTTTAGAGGGTTTGGGTTCTTGTGGGGTTTACATGCTGCAGCAGTTGCAGGATTGATGCTAAGAGGCTGATCATAACCCCTTGGTTTCGTGGATTTGCGCCCCCGAAAGCTTTAAACCCCAAACATAGACACAGGAATTAGAGCTTCGGTTTTGCAGGGACCAGGGCCCCTCCAGAGTTCATGACACTTTCAGGTCCACGATTCCCGGTTCACAAGGATCCTGGGACAATGCTGCAGGGACGAGGGTTAGATGAGCTTGCAGGCTAGCAGTGCAGCGGTTTTCTGTAGCAGCCACGAAACCCTAAACCCTAAACCGATGTCGAGGCAAGTTTCAGCTCAACCTAGCTTAGCCTGATTCCACAGCAAAGTCGCACAGGACCCAGAACCGCACAACTGCTCTAAACCGCGAGAGAATCCTTCAACCACTAGCACCACGATAGCAGCGACGACAGTGATGGTCTGGACATTGCTACTACAGTACTCAGTAAGGCTTCGCAACGACAAAAGTAGCAGTGATGATAGAGACAACGAATACGCGTGATCCCGATGTCAACAGGAAACTTCAAAGTACTAACCAGAGCTGTCGTAGCCAGAGCAACTGTAGAAGTGACACAATGATCGGCCCCCTTATCCTAAACCCTGTGCCGCTAAGATCCTGAACTCTCAAGCCTAAATAAAAAATCTCTAAGCCCTATGTTCTGCTCTTAATCATGATAATGGAAACGAGATAATGATACTGATGATGGCGGTACTGATGATACCCCTACTCAATACGTATACCTAATGTTGCTAACAATACCAATAATCACTAACATTGATGCGAATGCGAATGAAATGCAAAATGCGGACTGCTAAATACGAAATACCAAGCACTAAATACTACTAAATGTTAATGGGTATGCTACAACTAATACTGCTAGTGATAACGGTATGTCATGTCTAATGGTAATACCTCATGACAGTTTTAGTAGTGCCAATAATAGTGATAGTAATAATTTTGGTAATAGTCATAAAACAGAGTATCACTGACTAAGAATGGTAAAAATTACCACCAATAGTCATAACACTAAAGACTCGCAAGCAGAATCTGTGCCAGGCCTTCCTTGAGCAAGGCTCTGCCTTCTCGGACGGCCCGCTGGAGGGTGTCTACTTGCGCATAGTCGCCGGTCTGGATTCAGGGTCGGTTTAGGGTGTAGGCGATTTAAAGGGTTCTTTAGAGTTCACAGAGTTTCGGTCCTCCATCCTATGCTCTCGCCCTGAACCTTAAACTTGGGATTGTGATCAAGGGTCTGCGGCCGAAGCTGAGGCTTAAGCTGGGTTTAGGGTTTAGGGTTTAGATGTTTCCTTATATAAAGCTAAGTTTAGGACCCGGGTTCTGGGAGATCAGTGGGAGTGGAAGATATTTGGACTCCGGCTGGCTTAGTATAGGTGGGAGGAATACCGAAACCTTAAACCGTGTAAGGTTTACCTATAGTCTCCATTGTAGTTCCTTTTGGGGGATACCTTATAAAATCCTTAATATATAATTGGCTACACCCAAAAGAGGAACTACAATGGAGACTATAGGTAACCCTAAACCCTAAACCCTAAACCTATAGGGTGCTTGAACGTGGCGTTTCCAAGGACGATCCTGTCGAGGAGCGAGGTGGTCTCTGGCATCAGCGGCGAGGGAAGACTCCTGCCTGCATAGCATCGGAAGCCAGTATGCTGCCTACTTAAAGGATCGTGGGACTTAGTAAGTAGGGTTATAACAAAGGTAACTATACTTATAACCCCAATTAGGGGACTTATAACTTTACTTACTAAGTCCCATGATCCTCCAAGTAAGAGAAATTACGACACCCCAAACCCTGAAAGCCCGACAGGCGCCCCGAAGATGTTCGACAAATTCACCTTGTCAGGCCGCAGAGTGCTTCGGTATCACCTAGGGGTTTAGGGGTTTAGGGTTTAGGTTTCAGGGCTTAGGGTTTAGGGTTTAGGGTTTAGGGGGGACCCTTGGGGATATAGACCCTCTCAATAAGGTCCCTCTTAAGAGAGCCAAAAGTAGGGTTCAGAAGGGGTACCCTTTAAGTCAAGCCGTATGGGTCACGGTCCAAAACTCGACAGCACGTTTCTGGGCCTGTCGGGGGTTACCGGCTGCGGCTGCAGAATGCACATTTCTGATACCGTGCTGGCAGGTTGATGGGCACCATAACAGGTATGCTATCCAGCCTTTTGCTCGAATGGGTGCGCAGCTTCTTTGAAGTTGGCTCGGCATGGTCGTTGTAGGGGCAGGAAAGTGCTTCGAAGCCGTAGTCATGCAAATCTTTACTAGTCACGACATGACAGCATGGCCACCAGTGCAAATCGAGCATTGTGAAGAAAAGCTGGGCAGTTTGTGGAGCACATGATGGCGGACCCACTCACACCTGGGCTGCTCGACAGCCCAACGTCCTTGCAACCAGAGGGAGTGGCAGAGCAGGCTGGCACGGGTGAAGATCGTAGGGAGCATGCAGTTTCCAATCGCTCTGTGTGCAGGAGGAGCAGGCTCGCACGCTGAATGCTACTCTTCCGCCTTCCCTGGAGTTGGACGACCGGTCGTTCAGAGAGCCGGTTTGCCACCGGCACACAGCAGCGGACAGCGGCGGGATGTGGAACTATTTTTCATCCTTACTCGGCACTAGCCAGAAGGACCTGGAGAATAAGCTCAAGGACCTGGAGAATAAGCTCAATGAGAGGATACATCAGAAAGTAACACTGCTGGAGACAAGTCTACACGGCCTTTCTGTGCAATGCTCTGTTCAATCAGACCCTCGGCAAAGGTGGTAGTTTGAACTTGTACGTTTGTGGCTGAGGGCTCAAGGCTTAGTTTGCACGCCAGACCTGTTTGCACCGAGGATAGAATAAACAACTTGGAGACGCGACTGCAACATGCGACAGAAGAGCTGCGGGCAATGATGGAGTCGCGCCTCACATCTCATCAAAATCGATCAGATCGAGAGTTGCGAGATGTGAAGCGCAGTCTCGACTCCGTGCTTGTCCCCGACGAGATGTTGACGAAGCTCGGTGCTCGCTTGAAGCAGGATCTGGACGTAGAAGTGTCACGGCTGAGGCATCGGTGTCTTTCACAGCACTGGGACCCCCAATATGGGTGAGGTAGCATTCCGAAGAGCGGGCTCGTACTATCATGTTTCATGGTTCAGGTCTCACCTGGCGGCTTTGGAAGCACACCTCGCGAAGGTGGTACCAACCTGGACATTTTCTGGCTCCGCCGGCACAGAAGATGTGGGTTACTGTGGGAAGGACCTGCCTCCGCAGCAGCACGGTGAGACTTGGCGCCTAGCGGTTGACTCTTCGAGGCTAGGGGGGAATCGGGTGTGCTTTGGGCAGTGCCGCGCGGCATATCAACTGTAGCTGGTCAGGCTTGCTGCCGCGTGCCCCGTCGACAACGACAATGGCGGTATGGGTGCCTCGTCGGGCAGCGTAGCAACATCGCCACCATCGTTGACATCAGCGCTATCGTGTTGGACACCATCTCCATCATCACTGGTTATCACTAGCGTCATCCTGTTCCTGATCGTTTTCATCATGCCCGTTTCCAGTCAATACGCCGCAATGTTTTCCGTCGCATCGCTATTATAGTCCTCACGACCTTCGTTCCTGATCCACGGCTGTCTAGTTAATGTAATGTTGAGTGTGGTACTTCTGCTTTTGACATGTTGACATGACATGTAGTGGCCTGCAATGCTTGGTGACTCTTTTACTGTAGCTTCAGCCGCTTGCTGAAACCAATTCCAGGCGAGACCAGCGCGCTTCGTGTTGAGCCTTTTGCCGATGTTCCTGCCACTTCCGGGCAGTATTCCGTAGACCGGACAAGGCACGATGAACACTCCTGCGGCCTCTCCCGGTTTGGTGTAATGTAGGGGCCTTAATAATTACCTATACTATTTTGGGGTTTCCTTACTATTATAGCATAATATACCCCAAAACCTTATTCTAATTACTAAGGCCCCTACAGTACAACTGCCCGTGTGCCTGGTTGAAACTGTTCAGGCAGAGTTCTGCTGGAGCTTGGCCGACGACTGTCTTTCCAGGCGGCTTCCTCCTACTTCCTACTTGATGCTTAGACCATCTCTTGAAAGACATTGCTGGTAGACTGAGATGACAGCATCAACAGCATTCGGTGTAGGATTTTCTCGGGTATCAATGACATGCGGCCATGGTAGAAACATGATTTTGGAGCATCCAATTGCCTGCCAGCTGCAGTTGTCCCAGATAAGCCCGAAGCCGCACAAAAGCCATGAACGCATTGTGCTTCAATACAAGATTTCCGGTGCCATCGGGGGTTGGTCAAGGGTTGATTCTGGTTTCTGAACATTTACAGCTCACAGAATGAGTCCGTCCTCAACGCCTTGGAAATGGAAGCTCTGCATGCATTGTGCCCGAAACTCCAAGCCGCAAGGATGTCTGAAACGCTAAACCCTAAAACCTAAACCCTAAACCCTAAACCGCGAATCCTGTCTGAAGATCCATCTTCGGCAGCGCTGGGCTCTTCGCTGCATGCTGATAGTGGGAACAGGCCTGTTGTTTCGGATGTTGTGGTTCCAGGCGCACCAGGGTGCCGACTGAAATCTATTTAAATAGTCCGTGTCATATTGCGAGGTTTGTGCTGATGTTTTCATTTTTGAGGACATATTGAGGTGATAGCACCGGTCAGAAGTTCTTTGGTCCAGGTAAGATGCAGCTACAATAAGGGGTGCTGGATTGAAGGTGCCGGGTTCAGACGGTTGATTCATCTAGTGATCTATGGTACGCAAAGCACTTTAGTCAGTCGTCGTTTTGTGTGTTTGTATTGTCCTTGTTTCGTGTGGTGTATGGAACGCAGCGACAGATGATTTGTACTATGTGTGGGCCATCTTTGCTACCAAGTTGATGGTTGATTGGCTGTGGTCGCCATAAAAAAAGTATTGTTCATCCTCGTACTTTGCGGTATTGCACCTCTTGTCTGCTACTATACTGTGCCTGTTAGAGTCTGTTAGAGCAGCAACATGGGCTGTGCCGCTGGAGTTAGTTTACATATGGGGGTTTCCGAAAATAGGGGACCCTAATATAGTACCCTAAATAATAGGATCCTTAATATAAGGACCCCAAATAGGGTACCCTAATTTTCGGAAACTCCCATATCGGTTGTTGTCGTCTCTTCGGCTTTGGGGTCTCGGAGCCCGGCAGATCTGAACCTGCTTCGCGCATTTTCCAGGCCGGTGTTGGCCAGCAGAATGCCGCCTGTGGAGAGCCATGGCGAGATCTTCACCAATCCACCTCATCCTGCCGATCTAGAGTCCAGGACACTAGGGCCACTAGGGTTTGAGTTCCACGATTTGTGGTTGATGGTTCAGGGCCGGAGGATGTGGGGTGCGAGACTGGAGGAGTAGATCAGGTTATGTTTCGACTCTGTAGTCCTTGAAAACTTCAAGCTTCCGGGATTTCAGCTGCATTGTCTGCGAGCTTCGTCGGCCGTCTTGCTTTGCTGAACTTGTTCTCTTCAATTCTCTTCAATGGCTGCAGGCAGCTCTCTTGCAACTTTCGAGTTCTGTGGGTTTTGCCTGTGTTCATGCCGCTCTAAGATAGCAGTAGTTGTACCAGTAGTACAGTAGTAGTAGTAGTAG